>JAHZNH010002079.1:0-10355 GCA_027744355.1 Tyrannoseira gladiata | reverse complement strand
ATATTCTGTAAATAAACTTTTGTCTGTGATTTTCAACGAATTTACGATGAAGCAATCGTCAATCATTTCCGTTGTTTGTGTGAACCTGTTACTAATAATTCAGTTGAACTTTGCTATTTCCGCACCTACGGATAATAATAATTTCTTTGGGGATCTTATTGGATCTGGATCGGATTTTTTCCGGAGTCAGGCGGCCAATGCTCAGAACGTTATGGAAAAGGGGGTTCAAAGCGGAACGGAGTACCTGGAGAGTGCCAGAACAGCCGCATCCAAAAAGAGTGAAGATGTAGGTGAAACCTTCGTTAGAGGATCAGAGTACTTGGAATCTGGGAAAGTTTTCGACGATATGAACAAGGGCTTACAGAAAGGGGCGCATTGGCTATCAGACTTTGGGGATTTTTTAAAGATCTCTCTGCAGGGCGGAACCGTAAAAGGTAAAATTCTTTTCTATTTTTGGTTTAAGAATATTGATTTAGCATTTGTGATATGATTTATGATGAATTCTGATTTTTTTACAGATGTGCATCATTAAATACTTAGGTGCAATAACATATGCGAAATTAATTCTTACCTTGTCCATTTGAGCCTTGTTCTTAAAGCGCATGATGCCGTGACCTAATAAAAATTAAAATAATATCTAACTTAACACATATTAACCCTATTTAGAGGGATAAATTACTCAAAACCCCATAGTTGATCAAGAATGCTGACCTCGAGGACCTGCAATTTAAAAATACACGTTTGATATTAATTTGCATTATTTATTTAGTTAAAAAACAGATGTGCTCTTGAGTATCAATTTACCCCGTGGTCCACGAACCGCAACGGCTGGTCTATAGATTTCTGAGCACTCTCCCTTTTGACCTTTGGGCCCTTCTTTAGCAAAACCGGGCGGCCCCTTCTCTCCTTTCTCGCCCCTGTAACCTTGATCTCCCTACCAGAATTAAATATCGCTACCAGTCCAAAGATCCAGGATTTTAAATCGAATGTTTCATAAAATATTTCTTTTACCTTCTGCCCCTTCAATCCAGGGGGCCCAACTGGTCCTGTTCAAGGGAAACAACAATTTACATATATTAATCAAGAATTTGAAAGCATCAATTAAAATTAGTAATAAATTGCTTACCGCGCACTCCTTTTTCGCCTCTAACACTGTCACCCTTCGAACCCTTATCGCCTTTCATAATAAAAATGATGCATTGTAATGAATCAGGAATTTATCGCAATTTCCAAAGATCACATAAGTAAATGAGGCAAGTGAAGTTTGATAATCACCTTTCAAAATATACTTCGCCGGTGTTCCTGGAGGACCACGTTCTCCTCTTTCACCTTAAAAATTGGAAACATTACAAAAACTTCTAATTTTCTAATTACCATTTTCAAAATGATGCTTACCCTTCGGCCCTTGAGGGCATTCAATTTTCCCCTGGAATTCGAAAGATCAATAATGTGCAATTAATCTATAAATTCATGAAAATAATTTTAGTGATTATATCTGTTAAATTCATTACTCACATCTTCGTCTAGGTCATTCAGCAACGCTGAAATTCCATTGATCTCCTGAAACACCTTCGCACAGGTGTCGCCGTCCACGCTTCTTTCACTCACGAGACTACGTTTGGGAGTCACCGCCTCAGATTCCACTACGCTTGTGGTAGTTGTAGTGGTTGGATTTGGCGTGCTCGTCGTGATGGTGCTGTGCTGTACTGCGTCGAACTCCAGCGGTTCTAAAGCTGGTTGATCATCATCAGAGCTTGGGTTTGACGTTTCCTCGATGGTCCAACCATTTACCTCGAAGAAGTCTGCAATCAAATATGAACCCGTGATTGTGGTTAATATGTTGAAGCTTTTCATTGTCTCATACTAAATCATTGCTCCTCATACTCACCATCATCTTCAAACTCTAAATTTTTAAGACCGCTACGGGAAATAGGGGCTTCGATTCCAGGAGGAGTTACAAAATTCGTTACATCTTCCGTTATCAGCGCTCCGTTCTCCTCCGGTTGTTGTGACCCCTACGAATGAATTTTACATTGATTCACTTAAACCTAAACCTCACTCTTAATAATTTTTTCGTGATGATACGAATGAATGCACTTTACCTCATCCTCATATTCATCCTCTTCGCTGGAAAAGCCTTCACTGTCGTCTTCGTCAGTTGAACTAGAGTCTGAAGTGTCCACATAATTGGATGGACGCTGGTCGTCGTCCTCCACAGTCACAGAACCTGCGATACTTACGCATGACCACACCACACACAGAAGTAGCAATTCCCACTCAAGAGCACGCATTTTCTTTTTAATCCCTACCTCAGAATATATGGATACTGGATGGCATTTAAAATTTTCTAACTAAATTGAACACAATCCGGACCTTTCCTTCTCAAATCATTAATAGAGGAACCGCCTAGGTCTGCAGCCGCGAGTGGAATAGACTAAAAGTGGGCTTCACCTTCTCTTTTCACCTCTTTCCCAGGGATTATCATCTGCAAGATAATGCCCATCAACTGAGGAAAAAGTGTTACCCACGCACTTTCGTGAAATGCCTACTGCAACGAATTCCAATCCAAGCAATGAGGAAAAATGCACGCCAGTTTCGTTCCAGACGAGTTTCATGGAAATGCTCATCATAAAAACTGCAACAGGAGCCGGCTGATGGATCTGCAGAGTAGTAATGGTTAATTACATCTTGCCTTGATAATGTGATGTCCCATACACATTTTAAATACTTTCAAATGCGTGAATTAAGCTCACTTAATATTTCCGTCTTAAAGATTTATGATAAAGTGCATTCATTTTGTATGGATGCATTTAAAATGCATGGAGTGTAGAAGTGACTCATCCTGAAACATCTTTCATTCAAACAATATGGAATTTGGCAAACTTGCTGATAAGATGATAAGACTGGATATGGTGTAATGGTGCGATTTTATTTATAAGGCGTTTCGGGAGAGACCCCATGAAGTGAACACCAGGGCACGGATTTTTCTAGAAATGTGCAGAATTTTGGAAGCTCCAAGGATCATACAAGGATTGATTTCGTTTCGTGCTTCTGGAGATTCTCATTTTCCTTGATTGTGATCTGAGACATCGTCTCTTATTCCTCACATCATAATTATTATCATGATGATAGATGAATGCGATTGCGAGCACATGAGGACAAATACTTACGAAGTAAAGAGGATGAGCTGACACTAGACATGAAAGGTGATATTTTTTCTCATATTTTTGCAAAAGATAGCCTCTGTCCCTATCTGGCATCATACAGCTCTAATTATTTCTGTCTAGCTTTATCAATTCCCCTGGTTTGCTCAAACCTTTTTGGAGACTCATCATAAGTAACTTGTCATCTGCAATCCAACTCTTGCGTGGAAGAGCATAAGCGAAGCTGAAATGTCATCCTGCTCGGCTCCCATAAACTACAGGTTCAGTTGTGGTCGAACAAGTCATTGCGTTGTCTCTTCGGCTTAGCGTAATAATGATGATGCATTAATAAAAAGAGGATTTGATGCCTACGGACCAAATGTCATCTCATTTTTTGGGAAAATGCTAGACTAACCATTTCCCTTCCTGCTGCAAAATAGCAACCTCAGCAAGGTAAATGTAATACGCTGTCTAATCTATCCTATCTGCAGGCCAAGTACCTATATACATATTTATATACTTTTTTCATTCATTGCCAATTAGTCGCTTTCTATGAAGAAAAGATTAAACTTAGTGGTTTATCATTATAAGTAGCTGTGAGAAGCCTGTCGCAAAGATAGATAAGCTCATATCAGAGTAATGAATAACGCCCGAAACGTCAACGAGCAAATATTTATTCCGAAATAATTAGACATTTAATTAAAAAAGGAGGGTTGCATCATGTAACTTAAATGTATTTGGCAGAGAATTCTTTTTCATACTGCAATATATATGTAACCTTTGAAAGAAGAACAGGGACGAAGGCTAGAGCAAGTAAAGTCCCTCAACAATACACACAAGATTCTGACAATTTGTCCCATACTATAAATCAATTCTTCCAGCTTGCAGGTGGTGTGTGAACCTGACACTGTCAACGTCCCGGATAAATACTACTTTAGACTCGCATATGGCGCCACAAAATGTGACTGGCACCACTTTTATTGCTTTCCGATAATGACAATGGCAAACACCGCACGGTGATTCATTTATGGACTCTTGCTGATTGTATATAACGGTCTGATGTTTAAATTCACACCCAAATCATTTGAGCAGCAAGGCACTCACACCACTTACTTAACTACGTGTAATACTCAAGGACTCCTTACATTTATTCGTATTTTCGTATACAAATCAATCTTACAGTAAAAATTGTAGTGTTGCACGAACAATATGGCAGTTTCATGTAGCAATTAGTTGTGAATTGGTGTGTCCTACTGTTAATTTCGCTTTTCCAATGGCCCCATCTAGAAGCACAAAGTAGAAGTCTTTAACTCAAAGCCATTGAACGAAACTCTACATTTTAATCACTGATTAGTAGATCGAGGCCTACCTGAAATCTCCTCCAACCATCCTTCACTTTCCCATAAAACTCCTCGGATTCCTCTACAAATACGACCGAACCCACCATCACATATGAAGACATCTAACGCAGGATCCCATTAAATAAGTGTTTTTACTTTGTCTACAGTCTTAGTAAATGCTATGGTTATGAATACGATTGGTTGATTCAAACCTGAAACATTGTCGGTAAGGATTTAAATACTAAAGCTCCTGGAACTATTCTGTAATGATGTGGTTTTGAGGATGACGATGGATTCCTATCTCTTCGAGGACCTAAATAGTTCAAGCAGAATCTTAGGAGTTTTTTAAATTCTCTAAATACCTTCAAGTGTATCTGCTTCAAGTAAAACGAGAGGTATTTACCTTGAAGATTATCAGGCCTGGTCACGGAATTTACAGTGGGACAACCTTGACAGTTCGCAGATGCATTTTCAAATTAACATTCTGTTTTCATCAGTTTCAAAATAAATTATTACTATTGGATTGTACAGATCTTACGAGCGTCGCAGGTTCCAGGAGGACCTATGAAGTGACATACAGTTCAAAATTTTTTATAAATAAATACAACCACATTCAGTTTCACAATCACGTCTATGACATTTCTTCATTATTCAAAATAAATCATAAACTAACCAGGAGGACCCGGTTCGCCCTTCAGCTTACTAAGGTCTGGGCTCAATAAATGATAAGGTAATAGCCCAGGATCTCCAGGCTCCCCTTTTGGACCAACAATACTCAGGCCAGGTTCACCTTTCTGTCCTTTCAAGCGTTTCCTTCCCCGACCTTTCTTCCCTTCTCTTCTCTGACCGGTGTCTCCTTTCATGGCATTCTAAGAATCAATATGAAAAATGAAAGTTAAAATCAGGAAATTGCATTAAAATATAAATCACGTTTGCGTAAGTAAGTAGCACATCCGGGCAGACCTGAAGATCCTTGATGATCAATTGTATTTCTGAGCATGAGCACATCTCCATTCCAGTAATCGAATTCGAATTCTAAAATTTCAGAGAAAGACCATTCATTGGAATAAATACATGCATATAAACTTTCACGGACAATTTTCATACATTTCAAAAGGTCAAAGTGTAATACGTAAACCATATCATTATTAGCAATATACTTTTCAAGTTCAAGAGATGACAAAGTCGCTGAAAAAAAAACTCACATTTCGGCTGATTGGGTTTGACGTAGAGGAAGCCAGCATCATCATGTCCTTCACATCTTCGTGGAACGACGTGTTCGCAATAGAGGAAATTAGTTTTGTCATCGGGACGGTAATATCATAGTCCTGATCCATCGTGACATTATGAATGGAGACTTTCTTCGCCTTTTTCGCATCGTCCTCCTCATCTTCCCACTTTACTTCCAAATCGAGTTGCGAAATAAACTCAGGAGGCTCCTCGTCCCAGTTGAAGTGAAAGTCGAATTTCGAGTCCATCATCATCTTGTCCTTCTGCTGCATCATCATCCTCTCATGCCTCCGATGATTGGGATGGTTGTTGTCGGTAACTTGATTTGTATACACTCCGTCCCTCTGTTCCCGTTCCTGGAATGAGTACAACATAATCACGTTATTATAAAAATCTATCACTACATAAAGCAATATAATTAAATCACTTGACTCACATCTTGATCATTCAAATTATTACTGGAAGGTTGCGATGCTGCTGCTGCTGAATATGATGACGGCGGCTGAGTCAACGTACAAACCAAATGTGAACTGAGAATGAACACGAGATAGTAAATGCAGAGCAAATTAAAGCTCGGGAAATAACTGTACTCCACTCCAGAAGCCATTATTATTCTGAACACGAAATTGAGACATTAAGCTTCACAGCTTAAAAAATAATATAATACTGTTGCACTTCACAAAAAAACGTGGGCTGCGAACCACTACTAACCACTTATCACATGCTAAAGTTTCCACCCATTATCACTTATTCACACATCCCCACGACTAACTCTACCTATTGAAGAATGATATCTGTATCAATTGTTCAAAGCATACCAAACAAAACTTAAAAATTCACTGAGGGAGTCAATCCTTTCGTGGGTCAGTAGGATTTTTGAATTAATGAAATGTGGATTTGGACCGCATAATAAATTTTGCATGCAGACCAAAACAAGACTCCTTCATGTTTGTCCAAGTCAATGAAATGATCCTTCCACTCTGAATAAAATTTTTCCCCTGTTCTTCCAGTATCGAGCGAGTTAATTGCGAAAAAGAACAAGTCGATTCGACTCTTCTTAAGAATAAATTAGTTGTACTTGAAGAAGTTCTAGGGTCAAGCAACCGTCAGGCGAATCTGAAGCTGTTTTTTTTCTTACTACTTATGAGCGTCGAACAGACACAAGCTATTATTGAGGGAAAAAATGAGAAAAAGAGATTTTCATACAATTTTCTTGTTCCATTCATGTCATCCTGAGATGATGAGTGAGTTGAGGAGAGTATTAAAGTTGAGCAGCCAATTTAACTGACGTAGACGAAGCCAATGTTTGATGTTGATGCATGAGCAACACCTTTTTCATATGAGAAATCCCACTTTTTTTATAATCATTCGAATTTATATAAATCTTTACGCAACATCAACATCATCAACCAAGAAGTGAAAAATTGGGGAGCAGCAGCAAACAAGAGCGTAGCCAGATGGAGAGAAAAGACAGAAGAACTTGACATGCTATTATTATGTCAACATGTTGACTTCTAATCAAACTGCCGAATTTTCAGATACCGGCAACCCCTCATTATAAATTCCATCTTTTTGATGGTCCACACAAGTCAAGACGAATTTTTATTTTGGTTGGAGGACTTTTTTTCTGCGTTTTGATATTTCTTCTTTGGGTAATATCAAAAGGTCTGTCTAAAAGTGAGTATTTGACGGCGGATGCATGTGGACCGCACGTCACGGCAATATCATCGTCATCATCACCACTGGCATTGATTTGATTACCTACCAAGAAAACAAAGTTTTATGCTCCTGATTGTGATCTTTGAGCTGAGATTCTGTTTTTGAGAAGCAGAGATTTCCTCATTCATCCCATTCAAATGGGCGTGCAAATGGAGCCGCACGAGTGAAACAGTTGATCCTCATTACCTCATTATCGCGTATCAAAAGATAAAAGCTGTTATTTTGCCAAGCAATTAAGATGATTATTGAAGGCCGAAAAATGATTGGAATGCTAGACATGAAGAGATTTTGAAAGGACGCTTTGCACTGGGTTGAAGACGTTGCGTGATCTTTGATCCTCATGAAGTAGATTGACTCAGGCGGCACAGTGTTGAGATCGATAGGACCACTGTGTAATGTCTGTGCAATCAATAAGTTTCGAACGCCTCGGTCGAATCATTTCAAACCTGGAACATACATTTCTCGCGCCATTGGACAGACCCCTATTTCATTCTTCGCAACAGCCTAGGGAGAAGAAGCGAGTTGTCCTCATTTCATATAAGTATTTGCTTTGAGGAACCTCATTGGTAAATATGAAGAATCCCTTCAAAAACGCTGACGCTCTTTCTGCATGCTAAAGCTGAGTTTCAAAGTTTGCACAATTTTAAATGGTTTTTTGTCCATCTTCTTTCCAAGTCCTTCAAATCAGCCCATGTTTGTACGTGTGTGCCTATTTAATAAAAACATCAATAAATTAGCCGCCTCTGCACATCCCATACAACTTGGTTAACTTACTTCTCAACTTCTCATTTACAAGTTAAGTAAGTAAGTAGAAATTCTCGTGAAAGCTAGCAAGCGAGCGTAACTAAATTAAGGAAAAAGGTTATCTGCCATTTGACACGATGATGAAGAAGCATGAGCCAAACTCATTATGCAAATTGTATCGATACAAATTAGAAAAATGTAGGAGAAATGAACATCGCGGAGCAAAAACGAGGTTTACCTTTCCTACAAATTAAACCTAAGAGACAAGTTTAGAAAGGTAGACAGACCCTTCCCTATACCTTGAGCACTACACATCCTTTTAAGCATGATTACCCAATGGATTCTCAAAGCACATATTTGAAATTACAAATAGGTAGTTAAAAACTGAGTGCAAAAATCCCCTTCAAAGAACCGTCACTAGTGACATTGACGCCTGGGGAAAAATGCAGACATGTTTCACACTCACACTCAGTCAGCTTCATTGAGGCAACCAGCTAAAATGTGAAAGATTGCAAGTTTGATGGATGTGGGAGTGTGGATTCCGCGTGACAAGGAGTCGACCAATGAGCGTTACTGACAGCATTTTTCATCAAAGCGTCTTCACAAGTCCAAATAGCATCTTATGCTAAAGCATGCTTTCTTTCTATCCAATTTTCTGATCCTATGTATATATAATCATGATATTTAGGTTCAACTGACATTTCATTGAAATCCCCGTTACCTTTTTTGTTTTACTTTACTAGATTAGTAAAACATGATATTGTAGGCAATATAATTAGTTGGTTCAATATTGAAGTTTAAGTAGACTTTCCTGTATTTCAGACATAGTATTTTGAGGTGATCACTTTAAAATATTATTCTCGCTCCTTTTCTCCGTGATTCAACAGAAAAGCACATGAGTTTCCCTGAGCTCCCTCAGTTCTTCCAGAACCAGAACAAAGTCTACCTTTTACAAGGAGCCAGAAATCTCCAACTTTTGCACAGTTTTGCGAGGACCATCTAAAATGCAGAAGTAATACCATCATCCAGCCTTTCATACTCGAGTGGCATTGCTGCACTCCAGATCCACAATACTCCTGCTAGACTAGCAGTACTAGCACTCATCAGAAATGCAACATTTCCCTCTGCATGCAATATAAATGATCTCCCGGTCTGACATTCACTTCCCACTTCCTTGTGTTTTCACACAGGTTACAACATATCATCATCATCATAGTCATCTCGCAATCTTATAAAAAAGGTCATTTTCTTTCGCAACTCAAACCAAACCACTCCGGATGTGGACACCCACTCACTTCTTGTGAAGCAGTAAATACATACTTCCGCGGTAAATGGCAATCTCCTGTTCATCACATGACCAGCAATGACCTGGACATGAGAATCTGAATGCAAAAAAATGCATACGAAAGTATTATTTGGAATGAATGCATTAAAATGCTTCCTTCCACAACCTCCCATTTCCATTATAGCAAATGCCAACGCCAACTGCGTCACATAAAAATATAAGAAGCATACTTGCTGGCCACGAAAAAAAAACTCTTTGATCGATACTCGGTCAACGCAGGCCAAGCCAGGGCACTAGTCTAGTCGCCATAGAGACACCATTTATTCCCCTACTTTGTCACACTCATTATGATATGAACATGAACATTATTGAGCAAGCAGGCATTTTTTTGTCCATGATAATGCATCTATCCCATCCTACCACCATACTACTACCACCCCATAATATTTATCCCTTCCAAGCTCCCCAGCCATAAATAAATAAGTCCTACTACTCCTCCTCGCAAGTAAGTACAAGTACTTTGGATGGGACTCAGAAGGAAGTCCCATGATTTTTATTCCATTCCATTCCACTTCATTCGAAATGGAACATTCACTCACAGACAGAGAGAATCGCGATCGTCATCGTGCACTCCTTCCATTTTAGTTTTTTTATGCACAGTAACAGTAGTGCAGTGTGAATAAACCTGTTAGCTAAGAAGTTATATACGAAGCTGGAAAAATGTCGTTGAAACAGGCGTTTTAACGAAGTTTCGAACGTAGTATTACAAGGGTTTATGTCAAAACTATCCCTCCAGCCATTCCCTGCTATGATTGAAATGTAAAAGGCTCTTTCTCATGAGTTTAAGCTTCTACCATATCGCCCCAGTCTTTCTAGATGCTTTGATGACCTCTG
>JAHZNH010002078.1:0-33319 GCA_027744355.1 Tyrannoseira gladiata | reverse complement strand
GTTCAGTCGGATTGCCCTATGAATGGCTTACAAAATTATTAAAAGTCCTAATCGTCTGGAAACGTGCAAAGCCAAAGTTTCAGGTTGACCCGATTATTGGAACCCGAGCAAAGTCTAGAACAACAGAAAAAGCCCAGCGCCGGCGCCTTCGGCGCCGCGCCGTCTCGAGTTCCCGTTCTTCTCCCCTTTTTTAATCCTAACTAACCTCATCCCTAGTTTGACGAATGATTCATAAAATTTCTGCCGTAATTGATTTTAACCTCAGCATATGTATATTAATATTTCGGTGAAGGGAAAGACCAAGACCAAATGTAGTTTAACCACCTTTTGTGCGTAAATGGTACCTGAGTGTGGTTAAACAAAATTTCAGATGGTTGACTCATTCCATGGTTGGTCCAATTATTTTTTCGATCTATTTTAGCTTGTATTGTTCATGCGTCAGTTCCACTCATTAAAAACTACAACATTTCCTCAAAGAAGCCAAGCAAAAAGTACTATGGTGGGGGCGGTGGGAATCGATAACGTGATCTGCTGGAATTTTGGTCAAACACTCTACTCTACTGTAGAATTTCGGACTCACAAAAAAATCGGATACAGTAAGAAGATTATGTAAGGGGTAAGAAACTGGCAGTTATTTGGTCGTCGTTATTGACACAAAAAAGCTGAAATAAAATGATGACTGGGGCAGTAAAAAAATAGGCTTGACATATAATACTAGTACCTGACCTCAATATCTAAATGGCCGATGCTTTTTCAAAAGTGTAGTTTTGTATGGATTGAAGCGCGGAGCGCAAGTAAATGAAGCGGCACATCATGATGTAGAGTCGGAAATAAGTATCTCGCTGAACCAACGAGTGTCTGTCGCGTCAGTTAGTTGGTTTTGTTCAAGCTGAACGAATTATTAACCTGACAACATAATATGCTTACGATACGTTTTTTAAAAAAATGTATGGTGACCAAAGATGGAAGGCATCATGTATGTAGAAGTCCGAGATTAATATTTTGGACAGTGTTTTCACTCGACAATCTGAACCAGCAGTTGCAATCAACTTTATTTAACCGAAATGTACAAATATTTCACGTACAAAATTTTGTAAAGCCATAAGATATGCGACGCGACAAAGTCAGTTGTTTTTAATAGTTTTGACAGACTTCAAGTTCAGGAATAAATAAAATTGTTCCCGTACCGACGATACTAATTCTCTATTTAACGTTAGACTTCAGAATAAAAACAATAATGACAACAACGAGGATTTAGAATAACCTTTACTCGGCTCCGTAGCGCTTAGCACGATGATTATTAAATATCGTAGTTTTTAAAAATAACCCTGACGTTGACATTTACGTTAAAATAGGCGCCGATACGCTACAAGTACCGCACAAAATGCAAAAAACAAAAATCCCAGCCATATTAAATGCTTATCAGTAGATGCGCGGCGTCCATATTTCTGGAGCAATGACTGTGCCGACGATATGGAATCTGACTGATTGCTCAACTCTTCCTCGTTCTTCTGAATAGATTGAGAAGAAGTAGCTGCCACAAAATATCAAGACCAAAAATTAAAGGCGAACAACTAATGGGAGATTAATTTTTCGCCGAATAAGTTTACAATCAAGTATAATACCTAGGGCTCCTAAGGTACCAGAACTAGCTTGAATAGTTTCAACCAGAATCCGCTTGGAATTAAGAAGCCTCTCAGTTGCATCAGACATTATCTCCTCAGCATCACGTTGATTTCTCCTACAAAGAAATTAACTAAATGACATACATATTTTTAAAGAAAAATTTGGTTGTCCGCTGATTCCTCTATGACGTAAATAATTACATATATCCGGTAGGCTGCATTTTAAACTGTATAATAAAACTCATACCGCTTTGTTTTATTGAAAGACCATTCATTCAGTAAGTCCATACGTTCATGATGCTGCAGAGCCTGTTGCAAAAGTTTCTTAATATTCCGAGCCGACGATTTAAGCCTACATTGAACAGAAATTATAATTTTTAACCAAATCTACACTAAAATTATCATAAATAAATCCCAAAATTGATGTTATACTCACCCATCCAAGGAGTCTTGTTGTGCTTTGATGGTGTTAAGAATCCTTGGGCTTACCATGGAGTCATTTGTACGTCGCTGAGAAACTTCATCCAGATACTCCTGCAATCCTTCCGCTATTTTACTAACTTCTGCGAGAGTTTTTGTGATTTGAACTTCCGTATCCACCAACTCTACCTCAGATTTTGGCTGGGTCCTGAAGCGGACAATGGCCTACAACATTAATAAAAAAATAAACATTATTTATTACACTGAACACAAAACATGACACAGCTCTGAGGTACCTGTAAATTTTAATGACCTGTACCTGATGTGCTTCACCCAAATACCCGTTTGCTTTATGAACGATCTCTTCGAAATTATTTTCTGGATCTTGCAACACATCCGTGTAAGACCACGGCAATGGATTTCCAACTGAAGTCATGGCTCTTAATTGTGATTAACTCGTAAAATTTAATAGGAGAAGCAGCGACCTGTCGTTGACTTTAACTATGATTGAAAAATGTTAAAGTAAGTAACACATTCTTGTGCTGGTCTTGTATACCCTTAACATTTGCGCGCTTTTAGAACTTTTTTCTCTTACTCTATGAGTCTGACTCTACTCAATGCCAAAAAGCTCGCTTAGCTGAACAAAGTATTTTTTTCTTGTTATTAGCGTCGTCTCCGTCAGCCGGTCAACAGTACAGCAACAGTTCCTTCCTGCTCAAGTGAGAATCTCGTCCCAATCATTTCTGATTTTTTTAAAAAGTTTAATTCCACTTTTTTTCCGTAGATTTGCCAAGGCTTTTTGTCAGATATCATTTACAAATGAGAATTTCGTAATATTTTATCAACAAGTTATGGGAATTTCAGAACAAAAGGTAAAGTGCAATCTATGCTTATAGTATATTTATGATGATTAATTTATCATATAACTGGGTTTTGGACTGAATCTATTAAAAATAGTCCTTCCATGTTCTCTATTACTGCATATATACATAGTTCTGATTCTGTCGGGCTTTTTAAAATCAGCGCATGGTAAAACAATATGGAGTCACAGAGTCATAATAATTTCTGTTTTCGTTCTCAGACCTTATTCGTCTATTCGTTATAGGTATTAGTAGTTAAGTAGTAACAATTGTGTGAAGATGGAAGAGAAACGGTTGAATTTTTCTTGCGCATGTATCCAAAATTCATGTGGCGTTCTAAAGATGAAAACTTCCTGGGAACAAGCTGGCGGTCTAAATTTTTGTCGAGGATCTGAGTCCGCTGTTCGTGTGTTCCACCGTGAGAAAGCGGGTTCCACCCTTATTTGCATGAAATTTAGTAACATGACAAACAACAAAATGCTGGATGAGATGAAGCACGAAGCACGTATAAATTCTTCACGGAGAAAGAAATAAAACGCGGAGAATCTCGTAGTTGGTGGACTGGCACTCGTCGGTCGTGATTATGAAAAGTATCTATTAGAACAGAATAAATCTTCCATCGATGACTTTCGCTATTTACTATTACTTAGGTAAGGTATTACACATTTGTACTTATTTCATGAGTAGGTTTTTTATGTGCTGCTGCTAGTATTCGCATTGGTTATTCAGTAATCCATTTCGTTGTAATTCCTTCACATGAATAAGCACAAAGTGCGCATTAATATTTCCGTGGTTGCATTGTGACTCCTTAATTTTTTTACCTGAAAGTTCTTTCACTAATTTGAATTTTGATCTTATTATGCCTCTGGGAGTTAGCTTATTTGGTTGTATCAATGGTGTCATGTGATGCAATAGGCGGAATCGGGATTGACGTTTTGAAGAAGTCTTTATCAATTCCTGCTCGATACTCAAGTAACGAAACACGATATTCTTACCTTGTCTAATCATCATTTGTATCTGGTTTTCTCCAATCTTCGGCACATTGCTTTTATAAGTGAATAAAAGTGGTAAATATTATTATTATTATTATTATTAGGTCCACTTTATTACTTTCAAAAAAGAGTTCATTTCATCATATCACAATGACATCTTGAATAAAACAAGCTTTTCAGTCACAGTGCCACTTGTACAAACGATGCTGGTTGAAGGTCGCTTAAACAGCTTTGAAAGAGCTTTCGAACGAGATATTATGAGGTTTTTAACGGTTTAAAACCGTTATTTTCCTTCGACTGTTGATCGTTATGACTAGAAGTATATGACGTTGTTTCTTACGAGTTCAGCAACTCATGTTCCAAGTTTGAATGATATCGCCCCACCCGTTCGTGCGCAAACATTTTAATGACCTCTGACCCTTCGAGTGTTCATTTCCCAAAAGTTTAAAGTAGCAGGTTATGCATAGTTTTTTTCTAAAACTTTCCAATGAGGTATCATAAGGTATGCATTGTGATTTTTTAAAATAACCGTTAGTTCCTCCCCCTCCCTCCAACCGTCATGGCTGAAATTGTCACAGATTTTTCTTATAAGTTCAACAGTTTGTATTCCAAGTTTGAGGAAAATCGACCAATCCGTTTCTCAGTAAATGCGTTTTTGACCTCTGGCCCCCTGGGAGTACATTTTTCAAAGTTTTTAATAGTTAGGTTCTTGATAGTTTTCCAAGAGCTTCCAAATGATGTATCACAGGTATATGGTGTCATTTAACGGAAACCGTTTTTCACTCCTTCTGCCTCTCACCGTTGACCAAAATTACTGAGTGAGTGAAAAGAAATGGGGATCGTCCTTGCGTCGCAAGGAATCTATGTTTCAAATTTGAAGTCAATCGGTTGAGGCGTTCGAAAGTTATCGCGCGTACAGGCAGACGGACGGACATATCGATCTCAATACTGTACTTCCTAAAGTCAGCATCGTAATAATCATCTCCCTTAAAGCCACTGATCGAGTGGACATCAATTATTGTTCTCATAAGTCCGATACCTCGCGGATAGCCTCTACCTCATCAATCATTCGTTGGATGATTAGCAACCCCTCTTCCTTTTTTAAGGCAGTTGATGTGGGATGAATAAGTCAATCAAAAGAAGGCTGGTCTGCGAATAAATACTGTTCTTTTATTCAACATGCTGGGCTTCTCTTCCCATTTTTTCTTCCAGTTGCGACTGCATTAATTGTCAAATTAAATCTAATTTCAGTATCTTCTAAAAATATATAGAACGCTTAATTTTAATTTTTTCTTTCATAAAATTTGGACAAAATTTGTCTTCGTTCTTCTTTATTTTACCCACATTAAGTTTTCCGACATACCTATGAGTAATTTTCACTTGAAGATTTGCGGTAATTAAGTAGTTCAGCAAAATAAACATTATTAAATAAAATTCATCTCAATGTTCCATGCGATATGTACAAGCGATAATGATAATATGTGTGATAATAATACGGGGTGAAAGATGGTGTAACTTTTCTTAGCATTCTGCATCCAGGCTGACTATTAATGAAAAGGCGTGGCTCGACAAAATACTTGTGATAATTACGGTAAATGAAGAGGGAGATCATTTTCCTATAAAAATCGTGATGCTCTTATTCTCCTGCAAGGATAGTCGTGATGCAAACTTCCATTCATGGAATGTGTTGAGACAACGAAGGGGAAAAATAATTGACAAGTTGACGCTGTCATGAGTTAAGCCCACTCTAAGATTTGATGTCTGCAATCGACTTTCAGACTAAAATATGTAATAACATGAATAATAGATGGTCATAAAAAAGAAAGTCATTTGCGAAAAGGCTGATAATATGCCTACAAAATAAATATGGTTTGAAAGATCGCGATGATGATGATGGTCCTCTTATGCTCTCCAAAATAAAGCTTGGTTCCGTCTATTTGTGAGAAAGTAGGTGGACCTGCGTGCGTCTTCGTCGGGACGATGATTACGCTCGTTCCATAATGACCAAAAAGGAAAGGCATTTTTTTAGGAAATGCATTTCATTTACCAAATTGTTTACGGTCTCCTCAGGTTCTGCATATCTCAAGTGAGTATAATGTAGTAATCGTAATCGATGAGCAAATCATCGGCAGACTATATGAAATAGGAAAACGAGGCTAGAAAATTAGACATGGGAAGACAACATTACAGACATAGCTTGTGCTAGGGACGTCGAAGATCAAGAGGGAACATTATGCAAATTAGCTGTGCAACACAAAATAAGCAATATTCTAACGTAAAAAATATGGAATACGGAAGGGGTGTGGTGGTAAAGATAACCCCCTGGAGGTCATCTCGGGAGGTCTAATCTGTCTCAAAATATGATGCGCAAGTTGCTCGTTTTTTCATCGTCGCTTCTCATTTCTCTCCGGATTTTTCTCTCGTTGTGATGCCACTCACTAACTACTTGAATACGAGCAAACGTTTTTTTCGTACTCGAATTCCTTATTCAAATTTCCATATTACCTTTCTCATTTTCCCACTCTGATTTTTCTTGTATGAATCCTTTTTCATAGAAAAGCATGACGCTTTACGCTTCCAATTTTCTAGCTCGAAGAAACAACTTGCAAAGTTTCTTCATAAGATGTTATATCGCTTTATTTCTTGTACATGTTGGTTTCTCCATCCTTTCATGGAAGCGGTGAGTGTGCACCACCCTAGCCTCGAACCAAAAGTGACGTGACCCATACAATTTTCCATCTCCTTCTGCACAAGAAACAGCAACGCGCACAAGGAATGATACTTCGAATGTACTTGTATTTCATCAAGGAGGTGCTCATCACCATCGTTGCGCTCACTCTCGGTAGAAAGTGATAAAAACAGTGGTTCTCAAAAAAACGCTGAAACTTTATCCTCGCCGTAATAGATTTAAGCATTCATTATTGTATCGCATACATTCATTTAAGTCAACAAACAATAGTATGCCTTTCCAATGAAAAATGCGTGTAATATTAATGAAAGCGTAATAGGGCTGGTGCCTGCATTCAATGTAACATCAGAAAATAACATGAAGCATAACCAAATAGAGTGTGGCATTTTCTAACGTATCATTTACAAATCGTAAAAAAAGTCTTTCGTGATATTGTGGACATGCTTGCATAATGTCGTATCCGCCTTAGTTTTTTCCCTGAATCATGTGACTGTTTCCTTCCCTTAAAAGTGAGACTCTTCCATGTCATTGTATTTTCCTTGATGCCATCGGATTTTCAAAATCAGAATTCCAAGTGAAATAAAATCCTTAATTTACTGGATCATTTAAGAAATCAACTTAGGAAATAACATGACACATATAAAACAGTTTTGTACATCACGAATACATATGACATTGCCATTGTATGAACGCACTTTAACTTATTTAAAGGCAGAGCTGTACATAAGGCATGGCCAAAAGAAATCACGCGTCAGAATATTCTCGAGCTGAAATTGCTCTTGTAACTCCAGACAAACCAGAAGGTCTCCGATGAGAACCGTAGGTCATAAAAGTGTGAAGTTTATCACCGTTTTTTGTATTGTCTTAAGATAATAAAAGTCGGACATTTTAACAATTAGTGCTTAACCTCGAGACTGCTACCATGTGCCACCACACCGCACTTATTTTTGTAAACGTGTGGGTACCTCACTCCAGCCAGACATGAATTGACCAGTCATTCTCCTATTATTATATGCACAAATTGTCATTTTGTGGCTGTAGACAAATGAAGTTTCATGTAGGCACAAAGTTAATATAAGCTGAATTGTATTTTAACCCTAGTGACCTTATGTAAAGAATGTTTACGACAAAACGCTTTACCTGTCTTGATATGTTCATGTCCATGGGGTGCTTTTCAGATGATTCATTGCACAGAGGAATGATTTGTTTTGCACCTCTGCAATTATACACTTTGCTTTTTGGTAATATTACGTACATGGTTACCTCTTCACTCACCTTTATGGTCGCTATTTCATCCATTTGTTTTCGGTCTGTCGTGGTGAATGAGTTCGTGAGCAGTTTTGAGAACCTGCCTCACGACGCTAGTTCCTTAGCCAAGAAAAACGATAAATTTTAATTTTATGTTGCCGATCGTTTGTCGGCAGTCATAAAACTAACACAGATTTTCATTAATACGAATGCAAATCTCCATATTCTGTACTCCTTTTTGTGCCGATTTGTCGTGATAAATAATTTTTAACAAAATTTGCATAAAAATTATTCTGGGCAATTGAGCAAATAAGCGTACATAATGCATGCATATATATATTCTCACTATCATCATCATCATTTAATTGCATTAGGGTCATAGTCCGTGGTGATATCATTCAGCGCCTCACGAACGGGGCTTCTTTCTTACGCATCATCCTTCTTCTTCCTCACCATGACGCTTAAGCAAACCGAATCAACTCGACCCAGACTTAACTTCAGGCCTGTTTCTCTCCCCGTGGCCGATGCTGAGCAGCCTGTCACGATTGCGCTTGTACCTAAGTACAATAACTTTTTTCTTTTTTGAATTCATGAGTTTCGTCGAGATTTTTTTTGCATTCATTCCTGATTTATGAAATATCTGGTTGGGCACCACGTAGCGATTGTGACGAGCTTACAATAATTTTACTTTTGCCCTTATTTTACTTTCCAACATCTGCTTAGACTACTTTTAAGGTCATTGTAGCCAGTAAATGATACATTTTTGTGATGACACATTGTCCCCACAGAGTCACCTTATCCAGAGAATCTACTGACATGAAGAATTTTCTTCGTTTGAACTGAAACAGTGTTCATGGAGAGCAAGCAAACTCCCATGACTTTCCTTTCCGAGCTGATTCACATAGTATATTTAGTACTAATAGTAGTAAAGTGCAGTTGAACTGAAACTAGTCATCCTCACTCCTTCCTCTTTCCATTACACTGTTAAGAAACAACAACAAAACATGTTCGCTTGGGGTTGGTGGTGTTAGATAAAATGAAAGTACGAACAATAAATAAACCTGTTAGTTAAGAAGTTATATACGAAGCTGACAACATGTCGTTGAAGCAGGAGTTTTAACGAGGTTTCGAACGTGGTGTTTGAAGGTTTTATCTCTCCACCCATTCCCTGTTATGATTGAAATGCATAAGGTTCCTTCTCATGAGTCCATCTTTTATTCCAAGCTTGAACCAAATCGCCCCAGTGGTTCTAGATGCTTTGATGACCACTGATCCCTTGGGAAAACATTTCCATAAGTTTTTAATAGTTGGTTAGGTTAGGTTAGGTGGTTTTCTAAGGGCTTTCCAATGAGGTATCACAAGGTATACATTGTCATTTGTAGAAAACCGTTACTCCCTCCCCCTCCCTCCAACCGTTGACCGTTAGGGCTGACATTGTTTGATGTTTTCTCTTATGAGTTCAGGAACTCATATTCCAAGTTTGGAGAAAATCGCCCCACGCATTCCGGAGTAAATGCTTTTTTGACCTCTGACCTACGGGGGTACATTTTTCAAAGTTTTAAATGGCTGGGTTTCTTATAGTTTTCCAAGAGCTTCCAAATGATGCGTCACGTGGTATATGGTGTCATGTAACGGTTTCCGTTATTTACTCCTCCTGCCTCCCACCGTTGACCAAAATCACTGAAAAGTAATAGGGATCGTCCTTGGGTCGCAAGGAATGTATGTTTCAAATTTGAAATCAATCGGTTGAGGCGTTCGACAGTTATGCCGCAAACAGACAGACGGACGGACATAATGATCTCAATATTATGCTGCCTACGTCAGCTTCGTACTAAAACCATTATATGACACCAAATTTTCTGTCTCCATGAAAGTAGACAATGTGATGACGGATATTATCCGAATGCAAAACTGGAATGAGTGAGTTATCCTTATTACTTAAGTTCTGTCTATGTGTCTGTCTGGGATTCGCAGGGGGTGTACGGTCGCTCCTTGCGTACACCAACGGGAGTTTTCTCGGATTCCGGAGGAATAATAAAACTGATTTGATAAAAAGGATAAGGAAGGAAACTACAAAAGCTCTAAATATTGTTAATCTTGATACGTAGGAAATTACTGTACATACTTCTACAAAAGCTATAAATATATCCCGATTGTAGATCGGGCATGACACTAGTATATAATTTTTGCAGTCATTGAGAAAAAGTTGCATTCCGCAGGATTGAACTTCATGTTTAAGACTTTCACTCCAAATTCATTTTGTCCCAGTCGATTTCTTTGCAATGCAAGATGCTTCCGGCTTTAGTGACATTGTAATCGGCCATAATTATGACATTGACGACCAATCCCGTGGTAAAACATCTCAAGTCATGGAGTTTGCTAGACCACCATTACATTACTCTTCTGCATTTGAATACTTGCGAATACTTTTAGTAAATACATTCAGGATCAGAAAATTTTGGTTATACTCACTCTTATCTTTCATCTGGTATTATTATAATATCTGGTTCAAATATCTCTTTCACTGAAATTCCATACTGTAGTTCCTAGGGAGCGCATGTTTCCTCGAGAAGTTACGGAAGAGGACATGCTTGCAGTTTTACTAATTTTTTTATCTCCGGTAAAATTGTTCTCCCTGGAGAACGAATTTTTTAATAAAATGAACTCACAATTTTCTTCCGAAAAGTTTTTGCAAGTGTCAAGTCTTACACCTAGCGATCAAAGTGATAGCAAATGCTCCCTACTATCTATCTATCTACTTACCAACTTTTTATTCTTCCTGGAAAGTGAAGTGACCTTTCAAAGATAAAATGAATAGATGCTCATGATCATGACATCATAAGCAGTCACAATGGTTTGAGTTATGTGCATACAACACATCTTACATGCACTTCGTTTTGGAAAAGGTAATAATTCTGCGCTTATTTCTTACAAACGTATTGACTGACAATAGTGGCAATAAGGTTTTTTCCCTTTCGTGATGAAGTGCAACATGAAAATGTCAGGGTGAAAAATGTCTCCAACCATAAAACTTGACAAGTCCATTCTTCACTCACGTCTTATGTGTTTTAGCAAACAAGTATATGTTTTCCTGTCGTTTTAATACATACATATAGTTGTTTTCAAAAAAGCTAGAGAGCTGTATTAGCCATTCTAGCCGTGCACCACATGCTATGACTTATGCGCCGCAAGTTTCTCATGTGATTGAATTCAAATTTTCTTCCTTCGCACGCTTGTAAGCATACTTACCGCATGGAATTTGGCTAGTCAAGCTCTCTAGCTTTTTTGAAAACATCTGTATGTACATAACTAACTGCCCTTTTACAATGCTCTCGAAAAAAATGCAAAAAAATTTAAAAGAAAAGAGCTTACTTGCTGCTCGCTATTCGATGCGATGCGACAGGGTCAAGCACATGTGCGAAGAAAGAGGCTCATGAGTGCGTGCGACGTCGTCATAGTGCGAACTACCAACCAACAACCAACCAGGATTGGTAATAGTAAGATTGGTTTACAACCTGCGCACTATTACTACTGACGCAACTGAACTGACGTGCGTGTGCGTACGACACAATCTCGTAATGGTAATGCAATGGGGGAAAACTTTTTTTCGTGATGACTTGTTAGTGTTTTTACCATGTCAGGCCAGGGGTTGGCTGATGCGATAATGATGGTGATTTGCTTGTGCAAGACATGCAGGCATCTCCTTTTTACTCCCACATGCATTTTTTCTACCCATCATCGGTTTTCTCTCCACTCACTCATTTAACATTCAAAGAAAGCACTTTCCCGAGATTTTTTTCTTGTATGGAGTTTGATTCATTGTCTAAAGATAAACAAGGTGTAACGTTGTATTTATCAAGTAAGCACGAGTGGACATGCGTGCTGTATTCTATATTATTATTTTACGCAATGAGGGGACTTTTCCTAGTATTCATGCAAAATTTAGCACTCGTAGATGAAGCTACGATTTTCAAAGGCTTTGAAGAAGAAGGATATATTTAAGTGAAATACGATGCGACATTTGATCATCTCGTCCGTGGTGGTGCTCATTATTACGAGCGTAGCCGAGTTGTTTTTAAAGTCTAGTTTCGAATCTTGTAAATTTCATCATCAAACCTCGAGTGTGAATTTTATTGGAGTGTTCAGCTTCTTAAACGACTGTAACTTTTAAAGAACATTCCTGAAGAGCATTTACTATCTTATGACCATATTATTCTATATCATCAAACTCGATTGGCATCGCTATTTATCCGCGCCGCCGAATGCACATGGGCATTGGGTGGGTTCTTAAAAATGCCACGCGGGATCGACTAAATAAGTAGTAAGGTGTGCGGTTAAGCCTTACCTGGTGAGGTTTGTACATGGTGATGCCCAAGCTCAAGAGAGTTAAAAACGATGCGTATCTTTGAGAACGCGTAAAATTGACTGTCATGGCATACATGGTCTTATTTATCGAGATTTCAACGACTGCTCATCCGACTTTAAAATCTGATTAAAGAGAGGAAAGGGATTTCAAATCATCATCTCTTACTAAGGGAATCGTTGGCAAGCATTTTTCATGATCTCCTTGTTTATTTCCTTTTCTATACGTTAATAAAGTGTGACAAAATGAAGTTCACATTGACCGTGAAAAAATTTCATCAAGCAAAATCATCACCCAATTTAAAAATCAAGGCTTGCTTCACTTTCTAAGAAAGTTATGGGCGTAAAGGTCAATAATTACTTCTATCGAGCAGGTGAAATAATTGATTGTAGAAATTACGGTGTTAGAAAATTTTCCAATGACCCGACTGTACTACATCAACATAGTCAATACATTACTTAGGCCTAATGAAAACTTAAAGATGTAGTAATATAAAAAAAATCCCATCAGATCAATTTATAACAGTTTTATTTAGTACCGGTTATGGTCAAGTTCTTAGAATCCGATTTTTCCGCTAAATACATAAATGTAACACACATTTGAATTGAAAATCTCTCAAAATCTTCCGCTTCCTCGCTGTTTAAACGTTTTAGCATTATGTAGGTAATTAAGCGTGTCGTATTGCACATAAATTGCAAAGTACTTGTTCCACTCGCGTCATTTGCGGGCGTATAATGTGTGAAGACCAAACATCACGAAGTGCGGCTCCACTACAACTTTGTCAAATTCCGACTTTGCCTGCATGAATTACAGATTGAGAACGCACGTTGCTGTCGCTCGTGTCGAAAACCACTCACCTGAGATTCACATTTACCTGATAAACCGCAATGGCGAAAAAACAATGACAGACCATTATCATGAAAAGGTGTTAGAAGGAAGAACGAGGAGCAACATGATGTCTAAATGTTGACTCTTACGGTTACATATTTGTGACTTCACATGTTAAATATATAGATGCGGGAAACCACAGTTGGTAGTCTAGCAAGAACGTGTTATTGTAAGTATTTATTCTTTTTCGCATTTTGTCGCTTGCGAACATGAAATCGCGTTCCTGTGGAATCGCATACTGACATGACATAATATTTTGATTCATGGCCGCCTTACGTCAAACCAAATTCTTTTGATAATTAAATTAACCCTTTTAAGGTCATGCAATGAGAAAAAACTATACTTGCCATTTATAAACTAGCACATAAAATTTTGCATAATTTCACTGTAGTTAAATACATTATAATTCAGAATGGTGTTGTATATAGCATGGTAAATAAGTATTTGCTGGAGCACATTCTGATATTCGGAGTATGGAAAATGTTCGCTAAATATGGTTGGGGTACCATGTTGTTCGTCCACCTTATTTCATGTTTGATCTCCTAATTCCTAGAAATTCAGTTCAGTGGCACGTTCAATTACTGGCTCTTATTGCAGTACGGTGGCTGGGACAGAATCATTGATATTATTATTAGACACGTTATGGCTTGGTTTGAACTAGTATCTATCAATGCCTGCATGGGAGATTTTATAATGCTTGTTTTGAGGAATAATTAGCACCAGTTCCGCCAACTTACGAAGTTGTTTTTCGTCCAAGAAACCGGGTTTCCCGGTTTTCAAAGCGTGAAATAAGTACACCGCACTGACTCAGATGGATTACATAAATAATGAAATAGCATCACTAATAGTTCACTCTGAGCTTTCCGTTCTTTAAAGTGGGTATTATATAGAAACAGACTGCTGCTTGAATTTTCTCGTACATTTTCTCCAATAAAATGATTATGGATCAATGAGAAAGTGCTACAAAGGTATTATTGGAAATGATTTCATTCAAAAGAATAAAAATATTGATGCTATCATTACCATCACTGTCAGGGCTTGTCAACTAACGACTGCTATTTAGATCGATTACCTGGCTTTATATTTTTGCACGGACAAATTACCAGCCGACGTAACCATTGATTTTAGCAGAAAAGCCGCCTATTATCATGCAGGCATTGATTGTCCAATCCCTTACTCTGTTTGAAGGCCTTTTATCATAACGTAGCAGCGACGGTGAAAAGGGCTTTCGGAAGAATCTGCGTAGCAAGAGTGATGGTGTAAAAGAATCGACCAGGCCAATTTTTTTTTCAAAAAAGGAATGAGCAAGCTTTTATGTTTCACTAAGCATCTATCGTCGATAATTATCATCTTCAGGACTTCCCCTTCGCGTTTTCTATTGCAGCTATCATCAACTCGGCACATCTTCTGGAATACAGTACTTTCAGTGCGTCATAATGAAAACAAGTGCATTCCCCAGTCTAGACATGACATTAATAAAGGACTCTACGAAACATAATTATTTCAAAGAATCTTAATGCCAAAAACATATTTTTTCTAATTCTAGGAAGATAGATAAATGCTGAAAGTTGATGCCTTCTTGCGTGCTCTACCTTTCCCATTCAGCCAACTACTTAAATATTTTACTTAAGGAAACGGGGGAAAAGTCGTTAAATATTTCTTAAAAGCGGTCATAATGTAGTCGCACCGAATTGCTTTGTGGTAAAAGGGTTAAAGCTCCTCTTGGGAAGGAAAATGTGTACCTGTTTTTCATCAAACTCATTTACTACGAAAATATACATCACATTACTATTACGGCAGCAGCACCAACATTATCATCATCATCATCACTACCTCCATCATCTTCATCCTATGAGCAAACGAAGTGAAGGGTCCCTTGCACATTTCCTAGTGAGGAAGAAAAATGCGTTTATTGTCTTATGTTTTCCGTACGAACATTATCTCTCGTGTTAGGGCTCGTAATAAAATGAGTTCCTTACCGCTAATCTAAACACATTCGATGACTCGCTGCCCCACCAAAGGTTCGACTCGTGAAAGAAACGAAAGAAACATGAGTTTTTGTTTTACACCTATGCTTGTAATAAGACGACTTTACTGATACAAGTGCTTACATACGTACATGATTTCAAACAACAACTGCAACTTAAATATTCTACAGTTTATCACTTTTGTAAATTGTATGAAACTCTAGTATGTACACCTATTACACTTCCTCACCTGAGAATTTTTGCTCTGTGATAATAGGGCCGAGTTGCAATCCAAAGAATGTCGAGATTTCCACGAAGCTTATACGTACCTAAATTGGGGAATTGTGAAATACTGATCTGCTTATTTATTTAGACGTTTCCGTAAAACCAATCCAATGAAGATTTAAATTCTTACTGGATGTGTCCCTTCGATTTAGGTGAATGAGACGTTTAAAGGAGCAAAACAACAAAAACTCCTTTTGACTTTTACACCTTCATCCCATCTCAGAAAATATGCGGTCAGTAGTCGCTAGCTCCATTTATTTAATATTCATTACTCTTATATGTGTCATGTAAAGCTCACTTTTCTGTCCTCTCATTTACTCTTTGTTACAAAAATGTATACAGCACAAGC
Organism: Tyrannoseira gladiata; assembly: GCA_027744355.1. Lineage (NCBI taxonomy): Eukaryota > Metazoa > Arthropoda > Collembola > Entomobryomorpha > Entomobryidae > Tyrannoseira > Tyrannoseira gladiata. The sequence goes on along the minus strand of JAHZNH010002078.1, from coordinate 17,633 downwards.
CTAGACTAGTCCACCAGAGATCTTTACATGTACTCATTGTCGTCTAATAAAATCCAGTCGTCACTGCTCAAGAGTGGAGACAATGAAAGTATTTTCCGCCAAAAAAAAACTTCCGAATCTGTAATTCATGTCAACTTTAAAGTCATAGTCATGTGAGGTATTTACATATTATGTAAAAAATGGAAACATCTAAAGCTGCAAATTACATTTTTGGGTTGTCATTCAATTCATTCATCCTTGTTAAGTATGTTTCTATTCCTTGTCCGGGGATGACATGCGAACTTTGTACCAGCAATGATGTAGTGATATAGAAAGTAAAGGATGACCGCAACGGATTCAAACTCGACACTGACTTTGAGCCTGACCATGTGAAAAATATGACCGTGGACATTTTACATTTGCCACTGATTGTTGACTTTATTTCTCGTTACTGCGCTGTTGAATTTGAAGTATGTAAGCAAACATCAATGACATTGAAAACATGCAACGCTTGACTCCATCATGAACGGATCATCACCATCGTCATCATTATAGATTTCGTTTGCGGGCATTGCATGGCATTCATAGCACAACAGACTTTTAATGATCCATGAGTTTACTTTACGCATTTTTCATCATTTAATACATTTATGAACATGTATTTCCATATAATACTAAATAATAATTATTATCATGATCATTATTCTGAATTCAAATTCACAAATGTGAGCATTATCAAATGGATTCTAGACCGCGAAACTTCATTCAGTTGAGGAGTAGCAGTACTCTAAAAAGAGTTTTTAGTAAGTAACGGCGGCAGCAGAAGCAAACCAAGCAGACAGATGTGAAAATACCAAAATCTTTTATTTGCTTTCAAAACAGTCGAGGAATTTTTATTATACTTACACGGAGTCCTCACTCGAGAAAAAATATATTTACTGGGGAAGCTGTGTCCGGGAGTCTTGAGCATAATGTAACTCAGCTTGGTTTTTCGCTTCGCTTATCATCAATATCATGATGAGCATTTTTTAAATGCACGCATCAGAGGTACTTTGAAAGCTTCAACCATGTTGAGATCAAGCTTGGGCTCATGTAATACAATAATGTTTTCGTGTACGAAGCGCAAGCAGTTTTGTATTTTTTTAAAACCCATTACCCACCAATTACACTTTCAATTTCCATTGATACAAACCTTCCTCTCAGGCTTCGCTTGACCATTTGACCGCCTAAATATTCATTGATATTCATTTAATCCCATGATTACCTCAGTGGAATGCAAGTGCCGAAAATGTTTTATGTAACCACTTACATTTTTTCTACACTTGTTCGCTAAACGCTAATCTGAAAATTTCTCCGCAAAAATGTGAATACCTGATAGATAAGTAAGCTACGTCAATTGGTTCAATGCGTGTATAATATATTCAACTAATTGGGCGCGTAAATTAGATTCCAATGAGGAATTCTGGTTGTGAGAAGTGGAATGAACCAAAATATTTTATCAAGCAATTATACACCTCCTTTTTGGATTAGATTGCATCAAGCTAGATTGGAAGGGAATAGTCAGATAAAAGTTAAATATTATCTCATTTGTTATTCTGAATTGCAGCAATAAAAGTTTTTTATTGCCTTCCGATGTACCGTTGCTACACCTTACTACGATCAAATTTTCATATAATAAGTAGGTACTTTAACATTCTTTAATGAGCATCAGTGATCTCGGGTCTAAAGATGGACTCAAACATTCCCAATAGGATTCAGGTAGCTTATTTTTGCAAAAAACGAAAATACAAGACGAACTGTTTCGAAATATCATCGTATTCATAGAGTAGCTGAATATCCGTCCAAGGATTATGATTTCACACATTATGTAAAGCAAATAGGTATTCCAACTGAATATGCTAACTACCTCAAGTCTAGCATCATGGATCGACTGAACGTGTCGCGTTATTTAGGTTCATGCATAAGTCCGACCATCGGAATACTTTAGAGTAGTAAATCATTATTCGACCTAAAAAAGTTTCCATGAAAATCATCCCTTCCATTTCTCTGAGATCTTTCATCTTCTGTGACATATGCTTCTTAGTTTAAAAAGACTTTCAGTTTCTGTTGAAGGAGTACTAAATACCTTAACCAAATAAATTTCGTGTCGAACTTAAAGAAACGTTTTAACTTCCATTGGGTATATTTGTTGCAAGGAATGTTTGCCTGCTTCCTATTTCAACTTGCAATTTCGGTCATAAAAACATTATAATTAAATGACAATTTGATAAATGGTGGAACCGTTCCAAGTATTATTGTCATTTCAATTTGTTCAGGATTTGTGGAAGGAAATAAAAGCAGAACAAGCAATCATGTCACGAAATAAATATGAACTAAACAAAAATAATTGGCGATAAATTGAAGAGTATGCATAAAAATAATAATAATGGTTCTGTCATAGTGAACCCGTATGTGCAACTCGTTGTACAGTCTCACGCAGAACATTGCGTCAAGCGCAGACCCAATCCTTTTGTTTTATCATCTTCATAAGATCGCTATCGCTGAATTCTTGTCGAGTGACACTTGTACTTACCGTTTCAGGTCTGGAAAAAAATACTTTTAGTAGTTTTACATGCACACCTTTTGCACATCATCTTAGGACTTTAGACCGGACATTCTGAGTGTTGATTGGCCTCAAAGAACTAAGCTTTTTAAAGGCAAAATATCAAAAGTCCAAATTGTTTAGCAAAGAAGGAGAGGTATGAGTTGTAATATGTGTATTTATTTTGGTGGCAAAAAATACGAAAGATAAATAAATGAATAATCATCACATCACACACATCAATAAACATAAACATTAGATAAAAGTTTAGTGTACACATTTTATTTTACTTCGCCCTGTAGTACAATGCACGTTAAACATGTTTTTCTCTGCTGCGAGTAAGTAATTCTGATCTGCTCACCTATTTTCTCTGGCTAATTCCGATTGATATTACACTTCTATCTAGTATACTCATGTGAGTTGGACCTGTTTCATTAAGGTATCATAATAAATTTTTAAAATACACTTGCCTTGATCATACATTTGACCATCTATCATCATCATCATCCGAGTACGTGTGTCATGCTTTGATTCTCGTGCAAGTCCAAAGACAGCGAGATGCACAGCATTATTGAGGCTCGCTCACCTCATGAAACCGAGCTGAACTCAGGTAAGCTCTGGCAATGAACTGAAAGTTGTAAAAGAAAAGATGAAACTGAGCCTTTGCTTGCCACTTGATAGTGCAGTTCTTCCTTGGTGAGTATACATTTATTAAGCCAAATCCAAATAATACAATACAAAAAAATGAACGGAAAACATTTGTGAGGTGATAGAGAAGTCTACACAAATTTACCTTCGTGTTTACGAGCCTCGTCAGAGAGAGAGAGCGGCGAGAGAGTGGAGCTTACTAACCAACCGAGTTGTCTTGAATGCGCTCGGCTCGTCGTCGTTTGTGCTCCTCTCGATGTAGTAGTGATCAACTGCAGTTCATGAAAATCAGACGATTTCACGAAGCAGCTCCAATTCACATTAATCGCGTGTATGAGGAGAGGTGCGAGCACGTTTTTGCGGCTCTTTGTTGCATTCCTTGTTTTTTCACCTGAATAATGTTAGAATTGATTTCAATTTACGGAGAAAAGTGAGTGTAAAACAATTAAGGAAAAGTTATTGCTATTTTATAATTGGTTCTACCATTAGTTTAAATGGCTTTTTAGAAACTCGTAAAATTAATTATAATGACAGGGGGTTCTTCCTCTTTCGTTGCTAATTTATGGAGGGAAATAACGCACTTACTCATTGGGTCCTATGCCTTTGTCGTGTGGTTTCAATTAGTTTCCCATGCCTTCTCATTATTTAAGCTGGATTCAATTTCTGGAAACGTTTGATTTTGTGGAAAAGTGATGGCACATACATGATCTGTAGCGTGGTGGCTCCTATTTGCAGGCTATTTCTGTTTGGTGAAGTGTTTGATATAAGTTGCGTTCACATACTTGTGTCCACTATCTCCTTCCAAAAAAATTCCACTTGTACTCCAATCGTTTGTTCCTGCTACTTATCAATCATTTAAATCGTTGAATATTTCGTTTGACAGTGCTATTGACATTCACGTCGCAATTCAGAGTCTAAGCTGAGTACTTTTCAAGTGTGCGTACTCGGAATCCGTGCTTAGATAGACAAAGTTCTCGGAAGAAAATCATGGATTAAGGATTCGGTATACGTCACTTTGATTTGGATTGGGTTTTTTCGCCTTTACTCTCGAACCTTTGAATTTAAACCTTTGAAACGTTCTCTGAATCCATCAACTGGTTCATAGCTGTTAAATAATCAGCATCTACTGCGGTGTGATTTGCAATGACTTTTGAAAATTTCCAACTGGATAAACGACATCAGTGAATTAAACAGTGCTAATAAGTACTTATGTTCACGTCAGTTCTGCAACGAGAAGCGTTGCATGGAAACGAGACTTGGAAGAGTGAAGTTTCCCTCGAAAATACTTTAAATCAAAATCTCAGCTACACTCGTCACACGGTCAGTGTTGTGCTGATAAAAAAAATCATGACGAGGACATAAATCGTCCAGCAAGAACCATGCCAGAGGAGAAAAGATAAATCAATCGGCGAATATGTGACATAGCGCAGCACTTGTAATTGAAACGGAGAACAGACAACATTTGTTCTGGTTTAAGAAGGTTTAAGGGAAACTTTTTTCTGGAAGAATTTTTCTGTTTTTTTGTTCGTCCATTGGTGGAACACCAAGAAAGCAGTGAACAACAGCAACAACAACGTTATTGAACAAAAAATGTTTAGAAATGAAAAATCCAGAACTCATCACTGAAAATGAAAATTCAATTGCATCAAATACATTAATGCAGAGTAAAGCAAAGGAAATCAGTCAAAAATTTCAAAAACTCCGCACCGCAAGAGATTCAGACACCGCAAATCTAGTTGGTGTATACATACTATTATGCGGCAGGCCAAAGTCAAAAAGAGCAGTTGATTCTTCTCTCGCGTGATTGGGGCAAAGTCGGACAGGAGTATAAAAAGTTAAGTGAAAAAGTTTTTACGGATACCACTTAAGCTGTGGTGCTGCGGAAGAGAAGCGGAAGGCTTTCGGGCCATTCCGCTTTTTCGTGGCTCACACAAACGGGGACTCAATGTCCTACCAAACGCCACATGAACATCGACAAAAAGTAAGAAAAATGCACTTTCTCCTTAAATTTTAATTTGTAATGAGGCGCTTATCTACCGTCCTTTTGTTTTTTGTGCATTTATTGCTTACTGCTCCATAACTGGCTGTCAATTTAGTACAATTTAATCTCTTGAATCACGCTGCACCCATTCAATTAACCTTTTGCGAAAGAACTAGTGATAGGATTAAAGTACTCTGTAAAGTGATTGAAAAAGAAACCCACGCAAACTTTTCAAAGTTTTCAATAAAAATTAGATGTGTAATGCAAACAATAAGAATCTCATTTTGTAGTTCGGTATCCAGTTGCAAATCCATAAATAACGTGAGATGAGGCGTGCATGCAAGAAAAAACACAATTTACAAGTTGTAATGGATGATTCTCCAAGAAAGCCATTAGGTCACGCAAAAAATCCCATTAGAGTTTACATCATTTTTGTTCATACCTCAAACTTGAATGTTCTTCAAGCAGAGCCGTTACAAGTTGACCATATATGTACGCCCGATGATGTTTTATGATTACCTGGGCGCCACTTGTGCCAATTCCTCCTGCAAATACGACACACTTTAGTGCTTCCCTTGCAGACACCTATTTGATTTCACTAAATTAAAAATGACATTCATGAGGATCTGTTAAAGGGGCCATTAATGAACAAATGTTGCGGACAATTTTATGAAGATCAGAGAAAATGTATGCGAGTGTGCCTATAAGTAACACACGATGTGTGTTTGTGTATACAAGATGCATTGTGAAGTAAGGCGGGTGCTAAATCCCGCAATATAATAATGGTGAAGGTGAGAGCAACCAGCAGAGGCCAGAGGCCGTTCCTTTTCTTCAGGTAGTCCGAGAACGAGGAGCTAACTCACAAAAAGTTTTATGCAGAAGATATTGTGCGTAAGTAATAATAATAATTCAGAGGACCTCTTCTTCGTCTCCCTTCCAACAGCCATATTCCACAAAAGTACGAGCGAGTAAGAAAGGGAAGAAGAAGTGAAAATATATTATTTTGAACCTGGCATAATCGTTGAGAAGTCAAGGGGCAGGAAAGAAATAGAAGAAGAACCAACAACAGTAAATAAGATAGAAAGAGACACAGAATCCATAGGTTTTTTCTTCATATCGGCATTTTTAGGTGTAATGAAATTTTATGATCATGCTGGGGCTGTAAAACATTTCTGTCTAATACTGGAAAAGGCCCTCCTATGGTCTTTGGAATCTGTTTTGTTTTTCCCGAAAAAAATTCGTGATTCTTCTTCCTTCCATTGTGGAAAAATCTATACGTGGCAATATAGGAACGTTTTCTTTTTTAAAGAAAAGCAAAGTCTTCGTTGTCGCGGTTGCAGTAAGTCATTCTAAGCATTAAAATGCCCGTTTTTACAGTAAAGTACATTTAAAATAGTAAAATACACACGCATCCACATTTCATTACTTCTAGAGTTCATGCAAGCCAGTGAGCCAGTAAGTAGGTATATTTATTTTATTGAACAAGTAAGTGACTTACCTTTTCATTTTTACCTGTGTATATTACAATTACCTGCATAAAAAGTATTTTAGGTGGAAACGCAATAAATAAATAGATATTTTTTCCATGTGCATTTTTATATCTTTATAGTTGAGTGTTTAGTTTTTTATCTGTGTCTTATGCACACATATTACAGGCTCCATTATTTCTTATTACAATCCACAAAAATACATAACAAAATATTTTTTTCTGTTGTTGCTCAGCTATTATTATCATATTATATTCTTCTCTTTATTTATTCCCTTTCCCTTACTCTCACTTCGTCCTGCGCTTTGGCGATTCGATTCCAAGAGCCCCCAACGTTCCTTCACATATACATTTTTTCTTGGGCGATCTTTGAGTATTAATTCCACTCGGGGATGCTCGGACTTGATTCACAGGGCACAATAGAATGAGCCACATTTATTCCTTTCCGATTGTTATGTCCTCACAGGACACGTCTCTGACGACGAGTATTTATGTAAAAGCCATAGCCGTAACTTTGGAAGAAAAAAAATTACCTGGCCTGGCTCACTCGGTCGCCTTCATCTTTCGAGTGTCGTCGTCGTTGAGGTCCACTCTGAAGTCCCAATTATGTTTCATCGTCAAGAGCTCTACATTAAAACTAGTGTTGACTTATTTCTCTGACGCTCCTTTCCGTCAGTCCCAGGTGACCATTAGGACGACCCCAAAAGGGAATAGTTCTTTTTCACTCAGACAGTGCCAAAATGACAATATATCTGAGGAATAACTTACATGGACAGCTCTTGAAAATATAAAAATGTTTTTTCCCTTTTGTCTGGCTGAGGTGTGCTCTCTGAAAATTACATTTTTGAAGTCATACATTCATCTGGGGAAAACGAAACATTACTGGGAAGAAGGGTACACGCACATACATAACTACAATAATAAGTAACGTGTAGTGCTCCACTGGACAACCCTTCTCGTTCACAAAAATTTGCTGCATCACTTTATGCGACACATACATACACAACTCAATCAACCAATTTTCATGGGCTGACTGAACCAAGAACCTACCCGGCGACCCAACGCATCTTCTCTTCTTATGTGTCCGCTTAAGAGTAATGCATACTTCATCATTAACGCTGACGTAGGCCACATAGTATTGAGATCATTATGTCCAACATACATTCCTTGCGACCCAAGGACGATCCCTATTACTTTTCAGTAATTTTGGTCAACAGTGGGAAGCAGGAGGAGTAAATAACGGTTTCCGTTACATGACACCATATGCCATGTGAGGCATCATTTGGAAGCCCTTGGAAAACTATAAGAAACCCAGCCTTTTAAAACTTTGAAAAATTTACCCCCGTAGGTCAGAGGTCAAAAAAGCATTTACTCCGGAACGCGTGGGGCGATTTTCTCCAAACTTGGAATATGAGTTGCTGAACTCATAAGAGAAAACCTATAACAATTTCAGCCATAACGGTCAACGGTTAGAGGGAGGGGGAGGGAGTAACGGTTTATTTTAACATGACAATGTATACCTTGTGATACCTCATTGGAAAGTCCGTGGAACCTAACCCCCTATGCAAAACCTAACTATTGAAAACTTTGGGAAAAGTAACCCCGAGGGGTCAGAGGTCATCAAAGCATGTAGAAAGACTGGGGCGATTTGGTAGAAGCTTGGAATAAAAGATGAACTCATGAGAAAGAACCTTATGCATTTCAATCATAACAGGAAATGGTTGGAGGGATAGTTTTGACATAAATCCTGGTAACACCACGTTCAAAACTTCGTTAAAACACCCGTTTCAACGACATTTTGTCAGCTTCGTAAATAACTTCTTAACTAACAGGTTTATTATTATTTCTGCATCCTTTCTTGAGACAAAAAACGCAAGGACATCATTTAAACCATTAGAGGTCCACACGTGGTCGCATCTTCTCAGGAATTTGTAAGGGTAAGGCTACTCATACTTGGTGAAGCACCTTCATTGAATATATTCTTTGGACTTAAGAATTTCATTCACATAATATCTACTATCATAAACATTCCTTGTACTCCCCGAAATGACCACACCATCAAAGGCATTCAGAAAATTGGTTAAAGGTTCTTTTTCCAAAAAAGTGTTGCTAAATATATGAAGATTTCCTGCTAAAGCAAATGTAGTCATAATATTGAAAGTACTAGCAAAGAATATGCTATTCCTCCAAAGTGAGCAAACATGGAAAATCGATTTATAAAATCACATCTATCATAAACCTTTAACGTAAGTACTGCGTAGTAAAAAAATTAATGCAACCTGTAAATCACACCTTAAAGAGTACGGCGATTTTAATCTGACATTCTTACTTAAACCGAGATCAGTTTTTTTGCTTTTCGTGTTCTCAGAATTCTCTCAGCCCTGGAATCTGTTCGTAATTAAACTCATTTCTGAGAGGAAAATTCACAAATCAAGTTTCATGTCATTAGCTCTTGACACCTTTCAGATTTTTACTTTTTTGCATGTTACTTGTTTAGAGGCAATTCGATTAAAGGATTCGTCTCCAGCGACTTTTACGAGGAAATGAGCTCATCACGTTTTTTATTGTAAACATGAGTCTCCATTATCAGTCAGATAGGATGCACTTATTCGTCATGAACATTAGAGAAAAACGACTCCTTGGTTACGTTACGGAGGAGTGAGAAGGACTTTCTGACAACTGCCTTTTACATAAAAATTGGTTCAGGTACATCAAACAGTGTGGTTTTTCTCTCCTCTCAGTATGATTCAGTAATCACATTATTCATCATAATTACTTAATTCAATATGGAATTCCTCGAAAAAAATGCTGCAAGTACCTCGCGATCGTCCTTTCGCTGAAGGAGTTCCATCTCCACTGAAAAGAACGCCCTCCATGTTCTTTATATAGAGCTCTATTGACTTAAAAATTATTTGATTTGATTCACAAGTTAATCACACTCTCCCAACAGAGCTGGATAGACAGATATTTTTATTACCTTCAACTTCTCTTGATTGAAATTATCTTTCCTGGAATTCACATTCTAGTTGACTTCTATGAAACATCAAGTCAAGTCCCAAAACCCTTACTTGCTTACTTGACGGCATCTTGCTACTTTGGTGGTTAGTCCTCTTGTTTTTACCTTTTCGGTTCGAGTTAGATCTTCTCATGTCATCTTATCCTAGAGTAACTTCATCATTTAACGTCTTGGAGATGAAACGCAGGAGATTCTACTTAAGATGCCTTGAAATCACACGCAGGAAAAAGTACGTAACTGCTGCATGTTTGGGATGGAAGGTCACACCTTTGTTTGCTAAATTGATTTCACATAATATTATTGTCTCGTCTTCTTGTTCGACACCAAACGAATTGCCAAGGCTTTCAGTACTCATTGTCGATGAGATAAAGTCACACATGGCGAGAGAGTTAACTTGAAAGAGCTAACCAAAGTCATGCATCCAAAGCTGGCTGATGGTGCATTCTTCTCCATTTGATTAGGCATTGCACACAGCCGAACAGATCAACGAGAATGAATAACTTCCCCGCTACGCGAGAATGAATGAAATGGGAAGGTGGTGTGCTAAACGTAAAAGTCCAGGAATTCTATTGTTGGAATCATTTTGATATGTCATTCTTTCAATTGTATGATGTGCTATTGACACATACTTATTACATAATAACCATGTCGACTTTAAAGAATGCAAGATCAAAACTTTATTATTAAATGCTCTGTGTGCGTGCTAATGTGTTAAGCAATTATTTTGCGAAACTCAAGTTTAATATCTCGACTGTCAGCACGATCACCAGGAAGTAAGGAAATAATTGGCGCTGAGCTCGCTCTTGTAAAAGCACACATTAGACTTGGATTTTAACGACAGGAATATTTCCCTGTTAAATGGCCTCAGCATCCTTTCGCCCGCGTATTCTGAGAAACGCTGAAGGTTATTCTTGTAGTAAGTTTGTAATCCTGTATTTAATATTCGTGTATGGTTATCATTTACTTACATGATCAAATCTGTTCATGTTTATTACGATGCTGACTTTAGGAAGCATAGTATTGAGATCGATATGTCTGTCCGTGTGAGGCATAACCGTCGAGCGCTACCGTTAACCAGCATCGTTTGTACAAGCATCTTTACGCAATGTGTATTTGTTTTTATCATTTCCTGCTAAAAAGGTTTGATGTAACAAGTAGTAATACTAGAGTAATTCCTTATTCCAATTAAATTGTATCGTGAACGTTTGAACTGTCAGATTAAATTTCAAATCCAAAATAATGCTCGGCATAAAAACTGAATACAATTCTGCTGTGTGCCTCACCGCACCTCTTTTATTGAATTTTGTCTATATACACAGGCTTTCCTTGGATATTTACACTTATGGATTCCAAACTTTCATATCTCGTGATTGATTCAACATTACCTGAGAAGTAGATAGAAGAAGCTCAGCCATGAACTTTACCCAGTGCTGGTTTTACGTATGGGTTTTACTGAAGACAGGACTAGAACATAATGTCTATCATCATCTAGCGATTATCATATCCAAACATTTACAAAAATCCCAAAAAATGTCATACTCACATACTTTATCAACTATTTTTACTGGCCACTTATGTAAGTCATGTCATCCCACCGCGGACTTCAAAGTACAACGATTTCCAGTAAATCACAAATGTTCGAATTCCTCCATTCTCCGGTATAATATTAAAGTTCTATGGAAATCAAATAGGAAATCATGCTTCCTTTTCATTTCCTGTGCACAAGTATCTGAACTTACAGTTGTCATTAAATTTCTCTTGACGTCAAATAACTTTCAACAAATAAATCCGCCGCTCTCATTTCCGGACAACTTAAGTATGCATATAAGCAGCTGTTATAATTACGTTAAGATACCTAATAATTGTGACGTAGTATTACAGAAAATGCTGCCGAATCGTTAAACGCTTTTGGATATCGCTAAACCTTTTTTGTTGAAATAATCATAATACTTCCACATGTCAATTCTATATCAAACCGCCAACTCATGAAAATGACAACTTACTCAACCCGATCCCGAGTAAGTGGAAGATTCAAACAGAAATAGCTTGTAAACAAGGTTTGCAAACAAAATCCTATAATCGTCTCACTAATTATTATTTTTTATCTTAGCATTTCCGTGTTGTCTAGCAAATTCAGAGAAAAACCAGTGGATATAGCATAATTATTTGACCGTGGATGGTGATATATGAACTGTAGAATGTCGTGCAGCTTTTTTTCACATTTTATCAGAAACACATACGATATTATGATGAACATGTCGCCCAAACGTCCGCGTTGATTATAAAAGATATCGATAAAAAATATTCCAGCCAAGTGCCAGTACCGTAGTGATGTTCAGGTTGTCGTCATGAAGCAACTATAAATGCACAGTCGTTTTGCACAGACAATGGATTAGTGAAAATAAATGCAAAAAGTCCACGCAACGTGTATTTGTTTTTATCATTCCCTGCTAAAAAAAATTTGATGTAACAAGTAGTAATACCAGAGTAATTCCTCATTCCAATTAAATTGTATCGTGAAAGTTTGAACTGTCAGATTAAATTTCAAATCAAAAATAATGCTCGGCATGAAAACTGAATACAATTCTGCTGTGTGCCTCACCGCACCAACTCCTCAACTTTGGAGTTACGAAGATTACAATTGTAAAGTAATAATGCCAATTGAACGTATTAATGCTCGACCATTGCTCTTATGGCATAAATAGACTATTACTGGAGTCCACGTCTCGAATTTCGTCAGCTGCTCAAACGTTTAGGTGATCATCGGTAAATGTTTGATTCTTTATTTACCTTTTTTCTAATTTTTCTAGATGATCGTGTCTTCAAATTCGCTTTCATTACCTACCTTTTCCTTTAAAACAACTGTCACGACGTTTTTTGTAACAAAGGTTAATATTAATGCGTGCTCAAATCCCAAGAAATTCGTGACCATTTAATTTAATTTCTATGTATGGTTTTTCTACTGTAACGTAACCCCAACCACTCATGAGTTATAGGGAGGAAGCATCAACCCATCTATCATCCCATCTAGTTTTTACTCCCATGTTATTTACTAATGCTAATAATTTCTTCCTCAAAATATGGCTCGATAATGGCTATAATAAGATGCATCTTTTCTCGCGATAAATGGCACTGCATGCCCAAAAGTTCAGGGTGATGAAATGGAGGGTGAAAAGGAGAAAACCTTTTTGTGAGTGAGGATATATAAGTAATATAATGGGTTATAAGCTAGGTGCGCTGCTTTGATGTTAACTGCTTGTTCAAACAAGAAGAGTCTTTCGCTTTCACGTTAATTGAAGTTGGAGGGACGAGTGGTCTGGGTTAAAGAGAAAATAGATTCGAAGCAAAAATACATGAGAAAATTAAAAGCTATTCCTGCGTGTTTTTGACCTAACCAAAGCAAAAGTTATTCCACTATCAGTAAATTCACCAACGTAAGTACAGATCGTGGTCAGAACATTTGCCTCTTCATTAAGGAGTCTCTCCCTCACGTATGGATTAGTGTCAGGTCGAAATGAAGTAGAACGTAATCGTGGAAGTTTTTTAATCTTCCTACGAATTTGTTAACAATCATCACCTACATTGGGAACGTTAAGATTTGCTTTTTTGCTACATTATGTAAAATACTAATCCATTCCAACGAAGTTGCCTGGTGGAAGTGCACATTATAATTGCAATATTGAGGCCACCACGAATGCTGGCTGCCGGCTGGGGATCTGAGGGGTCAATGACAAGACATGAAGTACATACATACTTACTTATGTCATCTTCCACCTTATTAAGTTTTTACTGCGCATTGTTAATTCCCCAAAAAACTTCGAAATGTCACGTTTGAACAAGGCAGGGTGTATTGTGGAGAAGAATTGACAAAAAGTCATCTCTGGGCATCTGTGGCCGGGGATTTTCGCAATGATCTGCTTCGCAAGCAAACCTGTAGTGTTGATAAAAGACAATTGTACTAAAAGTATTTACAAGTTACGATTTGATTTGTTTCCTCCTTTATGAAGAAAGCAAATTTTCTAGTATAGATTAGAATCTCAACATAAATAGATGTCAACTCTCTTTGTCTTGAATCCTAACCTGTACTGTACTGCTCAATGATTTTTTTTTACTTTTCATATGAACTCCTCGTAATTTTGAATGAATAAGTAGATGTGATTATAAAATTCAGCAGAGGTAACTTAACAGTTTATGTTATGCTGATCATGACAACATTTTCTCAGCCGATTCGTGTGAAGAAGATGAAGCAGTGTTGGAGGAACCATTTAAACCCAACCAGAAAAATAATAGTCTACGGACTCGAGTTTAAATTCAGTGATCAGATAAAAAGTCTTTAGTCTGAAACGATGGTAGAAGTCGACAACCAAGTCATATTTTAGCAGTATATATAACAAATTTGCTTTTGAAAAAAGAAAGCTTTGCAACTCAAACAGTAGATTTCATTGTGCGCTTCATTATTTTACACTTAGAGAAGTGTTGATTCACAATAATGCATTTTCCAAATTAAATCGCGACACCATTTAAGTCCTGCGACTTTTTTTGCGTAAACGTGGTACATACATACACTTCTTTATTTGACAGCATATCTTGTTCCTGCGCTGTATATTTTTAAATCGCTATCATCCATGAGACGTGTAAAATTTATATCAAATTTGTCACCGTGCAAATCCAACTCACTGAAGAAGAATTGATCCAGGAAGAGCTTTTTAAAAGATTTATTGGTTGGAAGGAACATGCTCGAACCCGTCGAACAGGACCATCTTGATAATCCAATATCAGGAATCAAATCACCTCGCCAAGCACTTAATGATTGATACAAGGAGAAAAAATCGGCAAAAGGAGAAACGCTGAGTACTACTAGTACCTATGGACTTACATTCACAATGTACTGAGATTTTTTGCATTATTCTCTCGTAAAAAATATGACTAATACCGTAAGCCTCTCCGTCGTCTACTACTACTACTATTCAATTATTACGTCTGTTCCTTAATCTCATCTGCAGACAGCACCTACAACAAGACAAGCTCGCATTATAAAGTGAGGTGTGCATGTGTGTGTGTTTGTTCTTAATACTCAAATTTATTACATTATTACACCGCATCACTTCATATTATCCAAAGTATTGTCATATCTGTCCTTCTCTCCGTCTCATTCAGGATTAAGGAAACAAAGTAATCGAACTGCAAAGGGGGAGAAACTAGTATTAGGAAAAGCGCTTTCTAGACTTTGTCCAAATGTCGAATCCTCCACAAGAACAATGAGATTTGTTTCTGTGGGATTTTCGTCTTACTCTAAGTTCGTATCTATGTAGCAATTTGGCAAACTCGCCTTCATCTTCCCCGTCGTCGTCGCCTCTGACTATGCCGATTTTTAACTTTCTTACTTGTACAATTTTGGTTGTTTACTTTAATTTATTCCCATCTCATTTATACTATGACAAAGCGGATTACACAGTATCAAGTATGTAAATTTAATGAGTTGCAGTTTTCAAGACTTCTTCTAAGAGATTTTTGTGTGTGTGGTGGTGGTGAGCCGTCCTCCCATCCATTTAGTGGTGGCTTGTACTTAAACTTCTGGTATGCCTACCTACCATTGAGGATTTCAGAGAGAGTGACGCGTCATTTCACCTCTCGTGTGCTCATTCCAGTTGGTCTGATGAGTTTCAAAGGGAACAATTTGTGAGGAGACTATCGTGCTCAAACTCCTCGTTGATTATTTAAAATCTCGCTATTATCGTAAAGCTGAATACACTTTATCTTTATTATTTGCTTTTCTTGCCGCAAAGATTTGCTACCACATGTCGACCATTTGAATGCATGAGAGCCGAGAATTTTTGCAGATATTGATTTGTCTTGGGAAGGAAATCAGTACTTTTTGCTTATTCGAAGTCTAACAGAAAGTGCTTCACTAATTACCTCTTCCGTAATTTTTCTGTGACTGGAGGTATTAGGTATAAGTATTCGGGTCTTATTTTTTATTTCCCACTTCTTTTTCAACCCGGTAATTCCACTTAAATCCGAATGGATTCAGTTTTTGTGCAATAATTGCTGTTGAGCTACTCGAGACTTAAATTATTTATATGAATCTGTTCGTCTGCTTCGTAAGCTCCATTGATTCAGATTAATTGAGAAATATGCTAATATGATATAAAATATACAGGACGCTACTGCAGGAAACCGATATGTATCGTAGGGGAAACTTATCAATCAAACCACTCAAAATCGGATGGCTATTCAGAAAAAGTTGAAAATAGCTCCACGGTTATCACAATTTGCCACTTGATTTAATTTCGCAAAAGCTTCCGACTACAAATTGAATACTTATGCTAATCCTGCAGATCTTCTCGTATCATTGTTATGTCAACCACAGGATATACTTGTGATAAGATGTACTTAAGCATGCTAAACTTTCCACGAAATGCGATTTGTTTGTTTATATTTTTTTTTTTAAAAAAGGTCTGTTAACTCGGAGCTGACAGCATGTCGGATGCATTCGTTTTTGATAAGAGTGTTAACGATTGAATTGGGAAAGAACACCAGCGCACGTCACTAAGTAAGGTTGTGAAGTAAGTTCATACACAGTGTCCCTGGTAAAATGTTCCAAAAATAGCTAATTCACGTTACAAACTTATGTAAATAGACAATGCAGCAAGTTTGCGTTAATCCCATAACGACTCTATTCAAATTTACTATTATAATTATTAGTTTTACATGGCTTGCTGTTACGCTTTAACTTCAAGACAATTTGGTGAATAACGGAGAATACTTGTTTAATCTAAATTGAATTATTATGCTGGTTCCAACCGGGAATTTTCATCGCTGCTTTCCGGTGGCTGAGACCAGATGCAGATCAAATGGTTTTGCTTTTGGCTAAACTACTCAGGACTTGAACCTCCACCGAGAGGAATTATGTGTTTTTAAGTTAATTGTTGTGGTAGTCGTGTAATTCAATATATTACAGCGGCGTGCTGCAATGCAACTCAATGTAATGAATGGTCGTGACGATGATGATCACGATGGTGGAGCAGAGGGGAATGAAAAATCATCAAGAAAATGGCACTCAAGAGTCATGTCCATAGTCAAGATGTCATTATTCAATTTGATTTGTGTGTAATTTGAGTAAGAAATCCTGTATTACAGGATTGTAAAAAGTAGTTGATATACATAATTTAGCTATATAAGATTGAATGACATCACATATTATCTACCTCATACATTAAGTATTTATACCTCAAACAGCTTTTTCAGACTGTTCATCGCCTGGCCCGACTGGTTGACACCAGGCCTTTGTGGACAATTCATTAGAGTTTTTTTAACAGAAGTATCCGGTTCGGTCCGTAGCTACTTTTTTCCTATAGAAAAGATACAATGGCAAAAAACCACCCCCATGGCATTTTTCTTTTATTGAGCCGAAAAGATGTAGGAGAGAAAAAACATTCCATTTTCCTAAATCCTTTATACTCCACGTCAATCTTGAGTTCAAAGAATCTTTGAGCCACTCTTCACTTTCAAACCGTGAAAAAAGAAAGAAAAGGGCCACCAACTACCACCACCACCGCCACCACTCATCTCCACGGAATAAATTCTCCACCAGCATTAATGTCAATTTCCCTTTGCTCTTTCTTTATTGGTAAAGTTTTTGAAAAAAGCGGAGGTTTTTACCAATTCCCATGGAAAAAGTTGCCCTGCTTTGACTCACTTACTCCTCTTGCGGCTACTACCTACATCAGTCCAGTCAAATCAGATTACTAGGTTTGATGGACTGACTAAAGTATTGAACTTTTAGGGTGCGTTGCTAATGCAATAATTTGTACGCACGTTATACTGCACACGCATTAATCGGACGTGGAGCAAAAAAAAAGAATGTTTTTCAGGGTAATATGTTTCGTCTCTTGATTGTCCATCTGTTTCCTCCCGTTGACGATGCCGGTTCTAGAATCGG
>JAHZNH010002077.1:0-19058 GCA_027744355.1 Tyrannoseira gladiata | reverse complement strand
CTCAATCTAAGACCTACCGAGTGCGCCGTGTACATTAATCTCACAATGATCACGAGTGTGTTCACCCAAGTCAGATACTTTGCCCAAGATGATCTGACCAAGTTCCCTCCCACCAAGAACACTTTCTCCTTGAGGGGTCCTATAGCCTTCCGCCAGAGGAGAGGCTCAAACCCCAGAGCGTGACTCAGTTCCACTCTCTTCCTCAAGATGAAGAGACTCGCGTGGAGGTTGGAGGGCGAGCAATCCGGATTACCGGGGCGGGTGAAGTCGTGGCAGCTCGAGAAGTTGGAAAGGTTATCTTCCCAAGCCGTCTGCATTTTCTTACGTTTCAGCCGGAGCATCGCATGAAGCGTCTTCATCCTTAGCCGGAGGCGGCCAACAATGGCCCTTTCCTCTAAAAACCGAATGATTGCTTCTCGCATTATAAAATGTTAAGTATATTTGTGACTTTTGCTGATCCAATAAAATGGATATATGGATGATGCTAACAACTCCACCAATCAATTTTTCACGAGCTGGCCACCAAGTAAAAGTAATATATATATTCTCGCTGCTTCCTCCATTTTCCCCCAAAAAAATTATTATTTCGGGAAGGCTTCAACAGCTAGAACTGGATTTTGCAAGTGTTCGGATTCACTCAACACGTAATCCCAATAATGAGAAGAGCGGTTACCAGTTTTCCGCGAAAGAGTTGCCGGACTCGGAATAAGTTTTTCTTGTCATGGTCATGCATAACATTCCATCAAAAATTCATGAACACGAAGAAAACGAGAAAGGGGCAAGTCGCATTGGAAGCCTTTCCCTTATTTTCTTACTGATAAATACAATGTCAAGTCAACGTGGGTTTCGATTCTGTGTAGTAGTAGTGTGGTGTGGGTAGACACATGATTACAGTTAAGTAAGTATATGATCACGCCTATTAAAGCGGATATGTATATACGCCACAATTATTTTGCACCTGGCATGGTACGGCACAAGTGTTCAGCTTTAAGCCTAGGTCCCTAATCGAATGCGAAAGGCGTGAAGGTAGAGCTTCCAGTAAATCATTTAATCTCCCAAATCCTCTCCAAAGACGGAGGGATTTTTCCCCAGTGGATTATCTAAATCTAAACATTTGAAAGCGTAATGTAATTAAAAGTAATACGGTCTGGTGGGGTGGGCTTCGCTGGTCTGGAAAGTCGATGAAGTGGATGGGCGTCCTTAAGATAACTGCTTTCCACGCAAATGTCCACGTTTTAAGGGTTTTGATATACAAAAACGATACAGACGTCATGAGGCGTTGTTACCTACACATATGATGTCGGACGGATATTATGTTGGATTTAAGGATCATGACGCAGAGTGTCAAATGTTTCTCCAGGTGGGTGGTAGTCGACAGGAGAGAGTTTTAAATGCAAAGAGTAATTTCATTCGATATTTATAATCGGTTACGATATGATGTGGCAAAGAGCGATACAGTACGTTCCTAAATAAAAATTAAACGCTCAATCTTTGATCATGTTTCACTCGGTGATCGATTTTTATCTAGATGATGTGATATATCTGTACCGGCCTCTTGAATTGATTAAAAGTGTGGCATGTCTCCGAAAGTTGTCGTCGGAATTTAGAGCAATGTATGCATAACTAAATACTAAATGATGGGAGGTAAAAAGTCACTCGAATTTCTGCATGAACGTGAGTAGAAAATGTGCTAAACGGTTAACGGTAAGTATGTCGGCAAGGGGAAAATGGGAAAGTATGATGGCTCACCTGTTCAGACAAGGGCATAATATTAAAACTTTGGATAAACTTTGGCCCAAAAATCACCGAAATTCCGTTTGCTTTTCCCTAAATAAAGCATAAATAAATAATGCTTTGATTCGGTTTTTCTCTGATGCTTCAATCATTATGTAAATATGTATAAGCTTGGATAAAAATTTTGGATCAATGAAGCTCCTAAAAATCGTTACTCATGTCGCTCTCGCTGGCAAGGTGTTGACGTAACATGACAAACTTCATAAATAAAAAATCAGCTTGCACCAAAAACCAATAGATAATTCTTTCAACCCGGACAGTAACGAAATTGCTTTTGACTGGAGCCTTATACATGGATCAAAAGAGTCAGTTATAAGTAAGGCTAGTCTTGTCATGTTTACTTTTCGTCTTCATATTTACAAGCAGTTTTATAATTCATATCCTCGCGGCTTCAAACCAGTTTTTCCGTGTGGAGCATGCGCATGCGCGCCAGGAATTACACAGGAGAATTGCTATTTAACGTCATAGAATGAAAGCCGAATAGACGTGCTGCTTTTTTCAGGCACGATGAATTGCTTAAATACAAGTAATGCGCTAGTGCAACAATAAATCTGAAATGAGTTTCAGCGTTTTATTACGGATTCGTTCATCCAAAAGTTGCAAATTGAGATAAATGTGGAGATTTATGAAAACCGATTCTCTAAATAGCAAAGGGATTGAATTCAAGGACCTAATAATTTTAACTACTTCAAGTAAATAACAAAGGTTTTATTATTTCATGGCTTTAAATTCTAAGACATCGTTTGTATTTAAATCATAGAAAATACAACGAAGTTAGAATGTATCAAAATTATAGCTCGGAGAGTTAGGGCTTTTAATTATCCAGCACTTTACTTATCTATTTTAACGTTTGCATCTATCTTATAGCGTTTTCTGTGTTTGTTCCTCGTTTTGTTCAATGAATGCGGTAATGGGATGAAACATATTTTTTGGAAATCTCACCTTTCAGTCCTTCCTGGAATGTGGGGACGGGTCTTTAAAGAATTAGAATGTGGGACCGTTTTTAGCCAACCAAATTCAGGATCAGTCTGGCTTGGATCTTTATCTTGGACAAAAGAAAGTCTGGGATATTATAATGTTTCTTTGATTTACTGGTTTTTTTCGAATAATTTTCACCTAAGCTGAACTAATAATTATTGTAAGACCGCAAAACTATCAAACCCCGAGTCAGGCAAGCTATTTCACCCTGTAGCGTCTATATACCACGAAGAAGATGGTCCTCTGCAAGCAAAATCTCACAAACGAGGCGAGGCGATCCCTTCCTATTGGGTGGAATGGCTTCGAGTAAATCTTCAGGGTGGGGCACGATCTCGCAAAGCGTACTAGCCATGGGAAAGTCCCCAAAAATCGATTTCTCTGCCACTGGAGCTTTATCTTCTTGGAAAGTGTCAACGGCCTGCTGCCGGACTCCAACAGGATCACGTCGAAAATTCCCACAGCGACGAGCATGAATGGGTACATGATGAACGCGAAGAGTGGGGCCGTGCCGCGGAGCTCGATCACTGCGAACAGGCTCATGACAATGTAGACAGCGTGGGAGACGAGGAGGTTTGGCCACGCCATATCAGATAAGCACTCGTTCGTGAGGTTGATCAAGAGCTGGAGCTGGCGGTAGAGCTGAGCTGGATAGTAGCTCCCACAACGACCCTTTCTCAGGATCTTGCTGAGCTGACTGGCAAATGAAATGCGGAATTTGATCAGGGACTCGCTCTCCAGTATTGATTAAGAGATTTAATAATTGTTAATTACCGTGTGTAGTTCAGAAAGTTGATCAAGCTGGAGAAGAGGATGATGATGAAGATGACAAAGAAGCCCCCAAAGTCCGTAACTGAGGAAGCGAAATACACTTCCACCAAGTATAAGGTCCCCTTCAAAGTCCAGATCCAGGGTGACTGGATTTCCCTTTCGTAGAGCCCGTCTCCCTTCTCCGGAATCACTTTGCAGTTTGGCGTCATCGAATAGAGGAACTGAGGTGCACATGGCGTGAACCAAAATATGAGCGGGAGGATGAACGGGACTGCAATGCAAACTCCGATGTAAAACTGCATTAGCCTGTGTAAAACTCTTTGACCATGACCATATTCTCTTTGAACCAAGTCGAAATCACGACAATTTGCAAGAATTTCACTTCTCCAGAAGTTCAGCGTTCCGTTGAACAGAAGGCAAATCTCGTCGTGTCTCTTTACCAGGATCAGAGCAAACACTGACACTGCGAAATAGGCCATCAGCCACATTAGGAACTCTATAATGCGTTCGGGACCGAGACTGAAGAGGACGATGGAATAGAGGAGACGCAGGAAGAGGGTATACCCCCAAATGAGGTGAAGCCTTCTGCACCAGGTCCGAGTTTGATTTGGGTTGGACTCCGGGATGAAGACTAGTCTCCCTTTGCCCCGGTCCCAGTCCGCATCCCACCGGAAGGGGGAGCCGGATAGGGCAGTACAGAGGTTCAGCTGTGTTCTGAAGACGGAGAGGCACTCAGGCGTCAGCATGTTCATCTTTCAACCCTGCTCCAGGAAAATTCGAATGGATTGCAAACTCTTCCAAGGAAAAAATTCTGCGATGAGTAATTTATTTGAGAGCAGAAACTCAATTGGCAGGTTTCATGGTGGAGTGAAGCTCCGGCGAGGAAAAAATTGAAAGCTGGAAGTTATACGGGTAAGGTAAGGACGTTTGGGTGGAATAAATATCAGCGGTTTCGCAAATTTCACTCCGTAGTGTCCCAAAACGCGTTAACCTGGGCATGCTTCTAACATTTGCTGGTTGATTATTTGAGAGAATACGAGAAGAGCGAAAGCGAATGCGTTGTCAGTTGAATCTGATTGCATTTCCTAGGATGGGGTTTAACGTGGAAGTATGGATCTTCAAGATGGAATAAACTGATTTTGATGGGTGGGTCAGACCTTACAGTTTTTTTTCATAGTCGAGCACCTGAGAGAATTGAAACTAATCGGACATGTTTGAGCGTTAAACTATGAAAAATTTGCATAGCACTCCCAAAAAGACCACCCATGTCACGGGAGGAGACGAGAGGTTAATTTATTCATGTAAGTTCGCATTTCTCGATGCGGAGCATTCAATGGGAAAATTACAAGGTAAAATACGTGGACATCCGTCAGGGAAGTCAGCAAGAGCAGTTATTACCAATGATAGATAGAGAAAATTGATGACGGAGGCATTTCTGAATGTAAACAAGGCATGAATTAAATATGCGTGAAATATCAGGAAAGTCAAGCACTATCTTCTAACTTTCTCCAACATTGGGTATTCGGGTAATGCATAAGCGTTAATCTCTTCATCTTCGGCTCAACATGACAACATTACATGTTATTAGTTGAGTTTGCACATCATAAAATATGCAACTGTATTCCTGTATAGTCGATTGAACGATAAACCACTGAGCTTTGAAACTTGCCGTTAGGTATTTTTCTCACTTTACCCCGTTAGTATAACACAATGAAGCAGTTTGTGGGTGCAACTCCTACTGATTCGGAGAGCTTGATAATAGTGTGCGCAGCATTCATTTTCCAGCCAAATACAAGTAATGAGAAGACGAAGTCCCACTCGTTCACCTCCGAGTCGAAACTGTGACCATGGTGGGACCAGAGGACAGAGTTCGGTCTGTACTAGGAATGATGAGTACAGCTCATCTGTCGACTCCCGCCCGGTGGTGAGGTTCAAGGCGAGCTACACCAAGACGAGAGTGTGTAGTCCGAGAAAATGTGAGCCAGAGGAAGAGGAGGATGAGGGGGAGGAAGGAGAAGAAGAAGAAGAGGATGATGAGGAGGAGGAAGATGGGGAATCTGGGGATGAAGTGGATGAGGCAACAACCACCACCGATGATGAGCAAGGAACTGATACAGAGTTCACGGAGACGTCAACGCAGACGGACAAGATGACCTTCCCGGAGTACTACTACATCCCTCCACCCCTCGGATGGGCGGGATCTTTCGGTCCCGGTTCGGAGAAAAAGAGATTCGGAAGATCGAAAGAGAATGAGGATGACGCTGCGAACGCGAATGTGAGAAAGTACAGCTCGGGTGGGTTCGATGTGAACATGTCGAAGGACTCGGATTGGCTGAGGTCAAGCTACACGGAGTTGATGAAGATGTTGAATGCGGCGAATAATAACCAGCTTGGGGGAAGCAGTCGGAACGAGCTAGCCGCGTTCCCTGCGGATGGACAGGGGAAGACTACCGTGAAGAAAGTGAATTCTGCTGTCAAGGATAAAGATAAAGATCCCGGGAAGGTGAAATTCAACAAGAATACGAAAGATAAGGCCCCGAAGGAGCATAAAAGTTTCTCTCGGAGGCAAACTGGCTTTCCGGGGAAAGGCAACCTACTCTCCATGAAGTTTTCGGATGAGGAGGATGACGAAGATGCTATGCAGCCTTTGCAAACCGTGGCTGACTCAAAGAAGGCCTCCCCAACGATGTCAGAGACGGGGAAGGCTTCCCCAAAATCGTCAAACACGAGCAAGAAGGCATCGCCCACCATTTCGGAGACGAATAAGAGCGCAAACTCCTCGGGGAAAGGGAGTGCCAGGAGTGGGGGGAAGGGGAAGGGTAAACCACCCTCTTCCAAAGGATCTGAAGGGAAGCGCAAGTCCAAGGATTCCGAGAAGGGAGGAGATGAGGAGAAAACTTCCAAACGAGGATCCAAGGATAAGGATAATAATGCAGCCTCAACAGCGGCTGATGGCACTCCCAAAGAGAATGCTACTGGTGGTGGGGAAGATGATCTATGGAACTGTCCCCAGGAAGGGTTTGAAGACGCTGAACAAGGTGAAAATGGTCGTGCTCCCCAAACTGCTCTCGGTTCAAAGGCCAACTGCGTGCCAGGGTGTATCCAAGCACAATTAATGAACTGCTTCCAGACGGAGTACTGCCCCTGTCCCCCTTGTAGTATGCCTTGCCCACCCCCGGCGTGCCCGAGTTGCTGTGGCGTCCAGAAGAGACGCAATTCCTGCTGCCCCCCACAGGCGAAATCCTGTTGTCGCTGCTGCCACCCAAAAATTCCCTACTTTCGTCCGTGCACATGCCAACAATGCAGAATTTACCATTATTGCTACAACGTTATAAATAGAACGCAAATCAAGCCGGTGGACATGTTTCTGGGAATTAGTCAGTATGAAAACGAACTGAGGAAGAGGGATATCCTCGAGGAAGCTGGGAAACAGCAGGCCTGCCAGCCTTATGTGAAGGGTCCTATCCTGTATAATAACGTCGATTCGAGTGAAATTCCCCAAGAGATTCTGGCGGAAATTACTGGGGCGAAGGAGGATCCAAATTCAGAGGAGGCTGATATGGCCACCAAGGCACAGAACTGGCAAAATGCTCCGGAAGGATATAAGGATGCCACTGGGGGACCGGCTCAGGGTCAAGGGAAGTGCAGGAGTGGATGTGGACAAGGAGGAGGATTTGGGTGTGAGCCTCCTTGTAGGATCAATCCTTGGCAAACTGAATACTCCTCCCAGTTCAAGGACCACTCGGATAATATGAGGCGAACCAACTCGAGATATCCCTACTACGACGGAGGATGCTGCGGAGTAAGTGATAATCTATATGATGCGGTTTAAAATGATTAATATCAAGCAGGGAGGTGCAAGTATCGTAATAATGTGATAATTTTCTTGTTTCAGGGTGGCCGCGGTGGATGCTAACCATAAGTGAGATGCCTAGGCGAGCTGGTGATGATGATTCAGTCAGTCAAAATTACCCGTGAATAAGTATAGAAATGCCCAATAAGCAATGATGAAAACGTTGGAGCTGGTAGAAATCTAAATTGACAGATGGAAATGATCAAATAAAGTATAAAGCAACATGTTTACTTGAATCGATTCATTTGTTTTCTCTTCTCTGCTTATGGGTTATTTTGGGACTGGTTAATAGGGTATTTATGAAGATCGAATTTCGCCGTGCATTGCTCAAACTGACCGGAGTCATGAAACTGTGATTTCCACCACAGCTTTGAAAAGCCAATAAGCCAAAAATTTGAATAATCATTTTTGTTCAAATGCAACCAAAATTAAATGAATTTTGACACTGGAGGAGTGGTTTAAGTATTTAATGTGATATTTTATTTAATCAAAATTTTTCTCATCTCTCATCTTTGATATCATCCTTGGTAGATGTGCCGGTGAGCAAGTTAGGATGAATCTGTACAAAAAATGAAAACGTATATTTTATGTAAATCTTCTGAATGAATTGCCGTTCTACCGTTCATGAACTAAAATTCGATAACTTACAAATCAGTGGATAAATGCTAGAGTACTATAATAGTTAACTTACATTGGAAGTAGAACACGGCTATCCTCTTTTCCCTTCAAAAATAACGCTCGCAAGCTTCGCGATCTCTTGTAAGCTATCCGCTTCGACCTTATGGACGCGTTTCAAGTGCTTTCCCAAACGATAACGAGCGGTGTAAGTAACTAAGCAGAGAGGGCACTTCATACGTCGCGGCGCATGTATTAAAAGCTTGTGGCGCTGCAAACTTCTTTGGTGTTTCAAGTGTTTCCCACATTTTCCACATTTGTAGTAGCGCTTTTCTTTCGTATGTACTCGTGCGTGCTCATTAAGATGTTGTTTCCGGGAATATGCCTTGTCGCAATAGTTGCAGAAATGTGGTTTCTCTTTGATGTGGGAAAGTAGGTGTTCCTTGCGCGTAAATTTTTCACAAAATACGCAGAACACAACAGACTTGATCTCAGTATTTACTTCTGCTTTGTTGGCGAGTTTTTTCACCTCACATTCCCGTTCCTTGATGGAAGTATTGAAAGGAGCATGATTACTTAAATTACCCCCATCAGTCTCAATGAAAATCGCACGGGTCAGTCGGACGTAGCACGGTTGTATGATTATTTCCTCATAATACGCAGTACTAACTTCAATACCTTCGTCAACTCCCTCGACAGCGTTTCCTTTAACGGACATTTTGTCCCTGCGATTTGAAAAAATCACTAAAAGTTAATATGGACAATGTTAAAAACTTGTGATGCAACACCACTTTCTTATCCACTTTTATTTAGAATGAGCGTTCAAAATTCGGCTTCACAAGTCGCACGTAAACAGCAAAAAGGTAATGAACAGATATAAATACTCATGAGCTTTCAAAGTAATTATTAGTGCAGCTGGACTACTGTACTTATTCCTATTCACATTGCGTTCCTCACGGAAATGAATTGATTTTGAGAAGCTCCACGTACAAATGACTGAATTGGACCTGGGCTGCAGCTAAGACTTTACCCGAGTTTTTTTCCTCAGAATAATAAGAATAGTGAACACGAGCACCTTAACGAATGGATTCTTTAGAGAGAATGTAAGCATGTGAGGTACTGGTGTATGGTCATTTTTAGTTTTAGAAAAGTTTCAGTTTTGCCCTTCTTCTGAGGCTTTTAAGTAGGTAGCTCTTCCACAGGAAAATGAATACTGGCCTACTGTGCTGCACTGTAACTTCCTATGTTCTGAGTATTGTTTCTCCTGTCATATTAGGAGTTACATATGTCTAGGTACTAGGTACCTTAGTACTGGTCTACTGGTATTTATGAAGATTTTTTAATTGGCTGTGAGGCAAAACGGAATTTTCGGGCTCAAATCGACTCGAGTGATGACTGAAACCGTGATTTCCTCTGCCACCCCATAACTCTCCCAATTGAATTTCAACGATTTAATGATTTATGCATCATACATTTCCAGCGACAAAAATATTTCAATACTTAAGTTCATAAATGAATTTTGATAGGAAGTAGAATAGTGTCAGTATTATAATTTATTCAATCAAATTATCTCATCTATTAGTCAAGACTCATCTTCATCTCAAGACCTATTACTACAGTCAGTCAGTGGAGTCGTCCAGCACACAGACGAGCAGGACACGGTAAATCTGCACAAGAAAATGAAACGAATAAGTATATCTGAATGAATTGTCGTTTTCATCCTTCTCAAATTAGATAGTCAGTCAGAAATAAAACTTACGTCAAAGGTAGAGGCGGGTTATTCCCTTTTTCCTTTGAAAGTGACGCTCGCAAGTTTCGACATCTCCAGCAAGCTATCTGCGTCGACCTTATGGGCGCGTTGCAAATGTGCACGCAAAGTATTGAGATTTGCATAACTTGATGGACAGAGAGGGCAGTTGAAACGACGCTGCATATGTATTGCAAGCATGTGATTCCTTAAACTGGGGTTTCTGTGCAATCGTGCATGATCATCGCAGGCCCGTTTGTGTGTATACGACTTATCGCAATATTTGCAAAAATGTGGTTTCTCTTTGATATGGCAAATCAGGTGTATATTGTAGTTTGCCTTGGCCATAGATTTTCCACAAAATACGCAAAACACAGAACATTTCTTCCATTTCGTTCCCCGGATATTGGTGGATTTCCTCTGGTGTTTCTCACTCTTAATTCCATTCTTGGGGGGAAAGGCAACAGCATCACCGCCATCCTCAATGAAAATTGCACGCGTTAGTCGGATGTAGCACGGTTTTATGATTATTTCTTCATAAAACGCAACCAATTCATCAGCACCGTCGGTAGACTTCATTGCCGCAGACATTGCAAATATTTAATTAGAACTAGAACTTAATAACCATATTCAACCTGGGAAAATGTAAAAAAAACTCTTTTAAACTGCATTAGTTGCTTTGTTCATATCCACTTCAGGGATTATTTGCTCTCGAAAAGACACTGTTCAAATAAGAAAGCAAACGTAAATTGTGAGAACGGAAGGCAGAACAACGGATAGTTTTCTGATTTGCATGAAACGATCGCTTCGTGAAGGGTATTGTATTGACCAAGAAATGTTTCATTCTGAAAAATATATGGCTTCGTTGATAAATATGCGGCATTTTTAACACCCAAAAAATCCTTAACTCTCAGCAGAAACCGTGGAAAAGTCCCAAACTGCCATGTATAGAACTCCACTCATTGCATTGTTTCTTCTTTCTGGTGCTCTCAATGCATCCTATTTGTGGAAGGGTTCACTCACTCAATCATTTTTAAGGTACTTTTTTCAAGCCAAAATGAATGTGTTGGTCTTTAAAGAACTAGCTGTTTATTGTCTGCCTGCCTATCTATGACAAAGGAATTTCAAGTTTTAACTTTAACACAAAAACTTTTTCTTATCATGTAAGTATTTATTTAGTGCCTTCACCCCATTTGATTCATTATGATGGGTGACAAGGTACTCTCTTAGTAAGCTACTTAAAAACACTGCAACACGAAAAGTTTTAAGGCAATTCAATTTTTCCATTGGACGTCTTGTCAGCCAGCTTTGTGATCTCGTGCAAGCTATCCGCGTGGACCTTATGGACACATTTTAAATGTGCACGTAGATTATTCCGGCCTGCCAAACTCTGTTGACATAGGGGGCATTTGAGCCGACATTGACCATGTATTGCAAGCTTGTGACCCCTTAAATTGTTGGAGGAATTAAACAGTCTCCCACATTCGTTGCATTTAAACTGTCCTTTTCTTCCCGTATGCAGTCTTCTTGTGTGATCATCAACGGATTGTTTCCGTGCATATGTTTTATCACAATACTTGCAAAAATACGGTCTCTCTTTTGTGTGAGATAATAAATGGCGATAACAGTTTTTCTGATGCATAGATTTGCCACAAAATACGCAGTCCACTAAATGTATTTTCATAGCTCCCACTTGGTTCATTAGGGTAGGTTTCTTCTTCTTCTTGTGTCTCCGTTTCTTGATGGAAGTATTTGGAGGAAGAGCAACATCATGATTACTTCCCTCGTCTTCGATATCCTCAATCAAAATTGCACGAGTTAGACGGACGTAGCACGGTTTCAAGATTACCTTCTCATCGGTGGAGGTGATTGAAGTAGTCATTTTAATTGGAACTTAAAGTTGTAGAAAGACTTTAGTCTGGGGCGATGTGAAAAAGTTTTTTTCAAACCCCACCAGCTTCTTTCACCAATGGCCACTTTATTTACTTACTATTGAACCTTATTTAAAGAAGACACTGCATGGGAACGTTTAAATCGAATGACTAATGACCTCCGAGGTCATCCAGATATTTCGGAACTCATGAATAATCAAACAACGGATGGGTTCTGGTTCTGACTGACACAAAACGATCGCTTTCTGAAGCACAATGACCAAAAAATGTTTTATTCTGAAAAATCTTGTTGGATGTGCTGGATTACCCAAAAAATCCAAAGGGAATGGCTAGTGCCAGGTACTGTACTCATTATGCAGGTTCCGAAAGAAAGCATGAAAAACTCACAAGCATGTATTTTGTAACGTTTGCTTGCAAGAGCCAATTCTACTTTAATTATGGTGCTCTTAGTGCATCAGCTTATGGAAGGATTCATCCTACAATACAAGCCCCAAGCCCTTTTAATTTTTACATTTTAGGGCAAAATGCATGACTTTTAAGTAGCTTTTTATTGTGTGGTTGACTATGTAGATATGACCAAGAAACTTCTAAGGCTTTTACTAAAAACTAAAAAATCTGGCTGGGAATAATAAATCGTATCATGTAGTAGCCATGTCTTCTGCCGTGCCCCCGTACTGCTGAGGGATCAGGGACGGGTCCATCTCACCCATCATGTCCTTCTGCCAGTCTTTGATTTGCGAGTACATGGTAATCTTGCTTAAAGTTTTCGGGGCCAGTACTGGCTTCAGCATATTCATCAGCAGGTTGAAGTATGAAGGACAGTTCACGAATACGCAACGGAACAGGATCTTTTCATTCACCCGATCAGAATTATCGCATTCATTAACTATATGTAGTTATCAGCACGTTTTTATAGACTTTATAGGTGAAAAATCTAATTACCTCGGGGTAATGAGCTTCATAGGTGGACTTGAGATCACAAGGAAAATCAAATTAATAAATTACTGAAAATATATAACAAACTATTTTAATCATTGGACTGTATGACTTACCGCTAATTGGATGAGCTTTTTCATGGCTAAAAATAGTTTCGTTTCACAAAAGTGATGAATCACAAGAATGTAGTATTGATAATTTTGCCAACTATTTGTTTCGTAAGTAAATTATTCATACCTCCTAGACTCATGAGTTGCATGTAGGGGTAGTTTTTGACATCAATGATGAAAAAGATCTGCGTTACTGGAGGTCCACCCGTCTCCTTGCTTTTCCGATGATGCTCCTCAATTTTCGAGACATAGCTTTCGAAAAGGTGAGTTGCAAAGTCATCGAATTCTGCAAGCCTTTTGGCGTCATTGATTATCTTCCTGAAGTCCCAACTTCCCAAAGGGGCTAGAATAACTGCAATTATTCATTAGAGTATTATCAATAATATTTTTTTTAGCTGATTTTAGAACTTGTTTATGCATAAAATCATGAGCATTTTCAAATACTCGGATGTCCATGCTTATCTGCTCCAACATGGTAGAATGGGAAGTTCTCCAGGTAAAAGGGATCCAGTTTCAAGGTTTTCAGGATGTCATCTGCCTGTCTCTCCCGTCGCCATTTGAGGGACTAAAAAGTTCAATCCACACAGCACAGTTTTTATAGAAATCAAAGGTGTAAAAATGTATATTTTTTAATTTCTTAAATATTTACATTGCTCAACATTGTCGCCGCATTCGCCAGCTTATGATCCCTGGCTCGCAGCCACCTCACCAAGTACAGGTCCTGATCCTCGTCCGATTTGCAATGGAAACTCTGTGGCAGGTCATCCTTCACCTTTTCCCTCAACTATAAAAAATTGAAACATCCGCACAGTAAAAAAAATCCCTCCTAAAATTTCTCATTCTTAGAATAATAGTGATTGGAAGACACTTCACTTACTTGAGGAATCAGTTTCTTTTCCTCTTCCGTTATCACGGACACATCTTTTACTTCGCTGACTCCCATTTTTCCTACAAACCTGGGACAGATCTCTGGAAACTAAAAATGGGAAATCACTATAAAATCCAGAAAGGAAGGGAAAAAATTAATAGAGATTTCCCTACACGCGTACCCGAGATGCAAAACGTGATTGAGTGCCTGAGGCAAGTTACTCCATATGAATTCTGCAATTTGCTTCTCCAGCTGAATACTATCATGATGAGATATCGTTATCAACTCTAACTGATTATTATCTCGTTTTCATTAATTACGGAGACTGATATAATTACGAAGTGTGAACGGGCTTGCAGATACATTTTTTAAAAAATTGATATAAACTTTTTCAAGCTCCTGACTCTATATGCCTATGTGTGGTCAGTGAAGCGTGATGAAATAATGTTCCACTCAATTAGATTAGATATGTCAATCTTCAATTAAAATAACAATGACTCCTCAGCAAATGAAGCCTTTATCATCAACATCCTCATCTGGGGACAAAATAATTGCTGATTAGAGTTCACTACGATGAAAAAAATTATGTGCTTTAGGCAAGGTCAGCTCGCTCTCAAGTGTTCCCACTGAAAACTGACCTTGGCCATGACACCAGCCAGCCAACAAACGAGATCATGGAATGATTGCCTTTGCCCATGATAATTTTATTCGATTCTCAAAATTTTTATTTGTCAAGGGTAAGTATTAAACTTTGCGTTTAAAAGAATGTATTATACACATAGCCATTTAACCATCTTTCAGACTTGTTTATCGTCAATTTTTCAATATCTCCTCCATCTCGTCCAACCTAACTTGTATGGAACTTCCTACCAGCTCTTTCGTGCTAGTTCCGCCATACTCCTCTGGCAAAATGGAGGGATCCATGTAGTTCCCCACGTCTTTCCTCCATTCGTCCACCGTCGTGTAGCAAATGATTTTCGCCATCGTCCTGGGGGCAAATACCCCCTTGAACATATTCACAAATAGCTGGAAGTACGACGGGCAGTTTATGAACGCCGCTTGAAAAAGTACCTCAGGATAGTAGGATTCGTACATTGACTTGTAGCAAAAGATGAAATAAGTAAATAATTAAAATACAAAATTGTTAATAGTTTACTGGAATATAAGCTGGTAGCAGTTTTTAAAGTTTACTTACGGCCATCTGAAACCACTTTCGCATCGCTTTAAGGTGTTTGTAAAAAAATAGAAAATTCTTGGAATTGATACTTGGGCTTGATTTGATATTTAATCTTAGCTTACCCCCAAAGCTCAGCATTTGGCTGTAAGGGTACTGATTCACGTCACAAATCGGGAAGAACTGTGTCACTGGTGGATCACCGTCCTTCCTCATCCTGTTACAAATCTCAATTGCCCTCATCACCGTTTCAAAGTAGTGTCGGATGAAGATATCGAATTCCTCCATCTTGTTATTGGCCACGGCTTTCCTGAAGTCCCACAGTCTGAAGGGGCATATTGCGACTAAATAAGGGAATGTATGCATTCAATTCAGTAGATTTTTTTCCGAATGTCAGGGAATTTTAATTGTTCGGACGTTTGCTTCTAAAATGGCAATAACTTATAATAAATTGTTTACCAGGATGTCCTGCATTATCCTTCCCCACAAAAGTCCAGGGATAATTTTCCGTTAGAAACGGATCCACCTCGAAAGTGAGAGTATTATCAACGTCGTTATCTTTCCTCCATTGAATAGCCTGCATGATCACACTCAATTTTATTCCAGGAAGTGAAAGTGAGAAACCAGGAAATGTCACAATTCTCAAAGCCGACTGGCCTTACCTACCGCTCGCAACATACTTTCCGCCTTGACCAAGTTGAGGGACCTCGCTGGAAGGCATACAGTAAAACGAATGAAACACCAGCAGGGGAAACTCCAGCAGTTAATGAAGCATCATTACACTCGATTACTCACCACGCAGGAATCTGAGAAAGAATGCGAGTTGGTCATCCTCCTGCTTGGCTAGCACACTCGCTGGAAGCTCATTCAAAAGCTTTTCCCGGAGCTAAATTACACGTATCAAATATGAAAAGGCATAAATTGTAGTCAAATTTTCCACCACCTACCCTCCAAGAACTTCATTCTAGCAAAAGTATTCGCAAATTGTAAACGCCTTAATTACTGCATTTACCCCCTTATAGGCATGTTTTTCTGGCGATTATCACAGTTATTTACACAATAACTGGTGATATTTACGTCTATGGAATTATTGCTTTTAGATTTTACCTCAATCACCAGATCCTTCTCCGCCTCTGATAACCATGGGACGAGAATGGGGGATTTAGCCTCACTCACCATTTTAAACACCTAAAATTCCCCCTTTCCTTAAAATTAAAAAAAAAGAAAAAAGCGTCGGGAGCACAAGATCTGAATCTTTGGGAGCAATCTGTACACTGCATTGTGAGTTATCAGTCACATATTCATAAAACTTTATCACGAACTCTGAGAAGATGGATGATGCATCCTTCAGCAAACCTCTATAGCTATCCTCATCTTGCCACATTTTGCACTGTTCCATATTTTATGAGGATTACAATAATTGATTAGGACATATTTTTTCTTGAAGCTGTCATGCAAATAGTTCAACCGCGAGAAAAAAAATTGCCCAGGGGCATCCCCGCTATAAATCCATTTAACGATTTGATTAAAGTGAGTACAGCATCCACATTGTGGGCAGGTCATGTCCAGAATTGAAACGAGACTGTAAAACAACCAGGTAACTTGATAAGGACTTGATAATAAGTAATGCGATGCGAGCTGCTCTTGTGTTGGAAAAAAGTGCCGGATCCAGTTTCTTAGATTCTCACAATTTTTTTTCCTGTATTGCGCACAATTTTTTTACGCTTTGATCGAAATTCGGAATGACAGCACTTGCTCTTTGACTTCGGCTTGACAAGCACCTTTCATAAGTAATTTCCACGCGTTAGTGAGTGAGTACTTTGTTTCCAGATTGTTTGTCATCTTGTGAATGCGTGCGTGACGAATTAAATAGTTTAGCTGAGAAGAATAGTGTATCGTATTTACCGAATTTGTGGTTCCATTTTCTGTTTTTGGTAGTGCCAGTTTTTTGTAGCTACAGTTCATCCAATATGCTTTTGTTTACGTTGGCCACAATAAGTTTACTTTCTGGAATGCACGTGGCATCCGCTCTGAATGATGAGAAGGATCTTGTGCTGACGCCTCAGGAAAAATATGCTTTGGAAGAGGTAACTCTAAAATAGTTTGTATACTAAGGCCAATTACAAAATGACAGATGAATATGTAAAGTGATTTCATGAATGGTTTATTTAATGCTTAGTTCAAAGATCAAGTGTCAGATTCGCTTCCTGAAGACTTCATGAAGTCAGACTACTACTTGATTCGATGGATTCGAGGTGAGGACATTGGAAACTGAAATCCCTGATTTAAGAAAAAAATCGCATGATAATACCGCAATGCTTCAAATAATAACTGTGACAAAATCTGAAACGTGAATTCGCAGCCGCAGAGCTTGACCTTCAACAAGCGCAAACTCTGCTCTTCGATGTAAGTTGTAAAAATATGGAACCATTCTTGGATATTCTGTCACTGCAAAATTAAACCACAGAAGTTTTTTGAGTGGAACTTGATACAATTATTACTACCTCACAGACAGTGGACTGGAGAGCCAGGAACAACATCTCGACCATACTCTCGGAGGAGTAAATATAACGATCTCAAGCATGACTTCCCAATTCGGTTTGAAGGCCGGGACAAGCAGAATAGACCATTAATGACCATGGACTTCTCCGATTGGGACATCAGGAGAGCAACGCTTCAGGGGAAATCAAGAAGACTCCAGCGATATTTGACTCAGGCAATCGAAAGGAACATGTGGAACATATTCAAAGCTCAACAGCGTAACCAAGAAGGAATGAACGTGAAGCCAGTGACGAGATCTGTTGTGCTCGTGGACGTGGCGAATTTCTCTCCAATTCAACACGCCTGCATTCAATGTTTGTGGAATGCAGACTTAAATTAAAAATATGTATTTCTGGCAAATCCCATTTTAATATACATCTCTCACGCGATCTTCTATTTTAGGCTTAGCCATTTTAGGGAATTGGGCCGTTGTCACTGGCCAGCATTATCGGAGCTTTCACGACGAGGTGATCATAATTAATGGTATGTATGCGATGAAAAGTGGAAAATGATCCCCGTGTCACGAGTGTCACGTTTATTTACTGGTCACATTTCAATTCAACGATTTCAACTTTTATTTATGTTGTTTTCCAGCTCCTCCAGCGGCTGTGATTGCACTCAATTCTATTAAACCTTTAATGACCGCCGAGCTCAGGAACATGATAACGATATTCTCATCGAATAGGAGGGCTTGGGGTCCCTACTTGGACAGGAAGATCGACCCAAGTGAGAGGAGTCAGAGATACGGCGGAACAAAGTGAAAAACAACGAAATGAAAATGAAACTTTGATTCTGTGATGCTCTTGCATTTTTGCTCTTAATGCGATTTAGGCATTGGCGAAGATAACGACGACGGTCACCTTTATAAAAACGTCCTTATAAGGTTATTAATTATTAGCATAAGCAGACAGACGTATTTAATATAATATTATTCATACCCTTAGGCACCTTTTTTACGAATAAAGTGTTGTTCTTTATCATATCATTTCTAGAATCAGTTCGCACACTAACCAGTGGAAAAAAATATGATACTGTATGCTCATGACTTGGGGTGCATTTTTTATGGATAACATGTTTTTTTTTGCATTTTTTTCCTTGTTACTTTATTTGCTTTAAAACAAGTTCTGCTTGTTCATGAAAATGAACTTGCTCTGATACAGTGTAGCATGAGTGTACAGAGAGAGAGTTTGTCTAGGTCATGATATGAAAGGAACGATGAGAAATATTAGAAAACCGCTGGACAAGCTTGAGCTAATTAAAATTAAAATGTGATACATAGCTAGTGCGATCGTATCATTAGTAGTATCCCTCACTCAATGGTAAATACTTTAAGAAATTAAATTGTTTGAGGTATTTTAATGCGTTCCTGGTTTCTTCTAGAACCTTTCCTTTCCTGCCAGCATAACGATCTCTGTCCAGTGCTCAGTCCATCCTAGCTTCTTGGGTCATTTCAAGAGATATGTTTTTGTTTTTCTGCGATAACTTCTAATTAGGTCCTCCTACTCGGATCATCCGGTCGCTTCCACATAGCAGCGGCAATGTACCAGTTGATCAGCACATTGATTCCCTTGGGTACTCTTTCTGGGGTAATTGTGCATCCGGTGAGCTTCGCAGAAACCAGTCGAAGTGACCGTATCGTCTTGAGGAGTTCCTTCTTCATTGGGGAGTTGAGAGTGGCGTAGATCTTCAATCCCTGGATGAACTCCTCAGACTGGGGATAGAGTCTAGAAAGGATGATCAACATCCTGAAAATCATGATCATTCCGAATGCGGCATCCATGA
>JAHZNH010002076.1:0-12342 GCA_027744355.1 Tyrannoseira gladiata | reverse complement strand
ATGGATGATTCTGTTAGATTTAGTTTGATTTCATACTGATGATTTCTCCAGAATATTTCTGTAAGTTACATGTATGATTTCCACAATTCATCAGATGAATTCATTATTCATCTGTTCTTGTTAATTTAGTTGATGAATTCTATCTGGTATTTTTTGTGTATTTCTAGAATTCATACTGTGAATTTCTAGAATTCATACTGTGAATTTTTATATTCCATCTTCATGATTTTATATGTTAAGTTCTGATGCTTTAGCTAGGATTTTGATGCTCAGGCTTAAAATTGCGATGCTCTAGCTAGGATAAGTTATATGTGTAGGCCAGAAGAGCCATAGAGTGAAAGGTAGGCGGTTACTGAACTCGGCGTGGTTTTCTCTTTAGCAGAGCGCAGCAAAGGGAAACACAGCCAGTCAGTTCTCGTCTCTTGTTGAGTGTAGTTGAGTCTGGTCAGAGCTAAAGTTAAGCCTGATCGAGATTATTTTTGATCATTATTATTCATGTGTATTTAACTGTCCATTAAATTGCAGTTATGTGTAATAAAGTCCAAGTACTTTTTATTAGTTAAAATCATTGTGTGAATTCTATAATTATTATATTTGACGCACTAACTTCCCGGACCCTCAGAGTTACGTGGACGGCTCCTGATACGGTTAGTTGATGGGGATACCGTCAGGTTGGAAATGTGGCATACTACGGAGTTAGATCATCCCATTCCCATCAAAGACAATCATTATAGAAATGTGCAAATATAAGTAAATGGTTTAATGCTCAATATTGTAATGAGGAGTCTGTTTCTTCTTCTCCAAAATCTTCTTCAGTGTCGCGAAAGGGAACAAGACGTATTTAATCGATTTATAGTTTTTGTCGATTTTGCGAGTTGCCCCACGAATATGTGAAGCCATTCTATTGTAAGAATTTAAGGATTCTGATCAACAGCGCCCATTGCGCATCAGTGATCTATTAGGAATGGATAAAAGTTCAGGTGCGTTGATTTGGATGAAACCGAAAATGATGGTCTTGTATATAAATATAGAAGATAGTGGACATACAAGTATTTATACGAAGAAAATACATACTTAAGTATATCCGGTGTTATTCGAACGACCCTTTAAATGATTAATATACCACCCAATGATAAGAGAAATGTAAAAATCCATTTAGCGCAACAAAATATTAGACTTTAATTCAATTAATTGCCAGAGTAGTACAACTTTGCTTCAAGAAAATAATTATAACCACATGGACAAATCATTAATTACATTTCCCTTCCCTTTAGCTCTTGACATAAGACACTTGGGCTTCTCAAACTTGTCGTTGTCTAAAATAAGATCAAACGTACCAGTAGCTTTTACTTTCTCCCAATTTTCCAACGCTGGGTCTCTCTTCATCCTGGGAAGAAAGTAGTAGGAATCCACCGGCTCGCCACCCAGTCGTCCTCCAAATTCGTTCTCGTATTGGTCTTGGGAATCATACTCGTTCAGAAATGAGAAGAGATCGTCCTCAATAATGGAGGGCAAGCGGGATGGTGGGAGTGAGTTGAAGTGGGAAATCGATGAAGACTTAACCTCTTGTCCATCAATTAAATACGTCAGGGTTGGCTTGGCCGTCACAGGTAAGCTCGAAGCAGATGCGTTTCCCTCCCGAAAGAAAGATTCGTAGTATTCCTGGCTCAGTCCTGGATTAGGCCCTCTTCGCCTTCGAGGAATAGTTGCGTAACGGGAAACTGATAAATTCAGATTTAGAGAGGCTGAAGCCCAAGCTCGATTCTTGATTTGTTCCAGTGCGTTCACCGACGAACCAGGTTGGACTCCTACAACTAAACAAATATAAGAAAGTGAATTTAAATTAAATAATTGAAGGACTTTTTGTTTAGAGACTGAATGATAAACTCAATTAAGTTTAGGTTTAGAAAGATTCACTTACCAACGTTCCCATTCCCACCTGTTAAAGTACCTTCGAACTTCTTCTCCGGGGAGGTGGTAATTATTCCTTCGTCAGGATGCCACATGTTGCGATTTAAATGGTCTTTTCGGGACTTTCCTTTCTCCTTCTTTGAAATCGACTTTGCCTGCGTGAGATTATGCAACGACGAATTAAAATCAACAGGTAAGAGACAACAATAACAGAATAGACTTTTCCAACTCTAAAACAAACTAATTAGTACTAAAGAGTCAAGTCAATCATTTATTTGTTACCCCACATGTTGTACAGTTGGAACCCATGAAAATCACCTGATCTACTAGAAAGCTAGAAATGTCGTTAGAATTTTGCTCTGCTTTTCATAGTTTCACGAATCATGTCATACATAAGAAGAGCTTGCCTCCGACATTCAAACATTCAATAATTATGATGATATCATCAATCTTTATTCTTTGCCTTTTTTGCGACACTTTCTGAATTTCATTAAAGTTTTTGACTGAGACGTGGGCTCCAAGTAACGGTACCCTCTTTAACTTTCAGTGTTATTCCAAATACGTTTCTATCGAGTGACTGTGAGTAATTTAGGTTCGTCTGATTGTTCATTGTATCGTATCGCTTAGCCTGGAATTAGTCCATATTGTTGTAATTTTAATTTTTAGGAGGGATTTATTGGATGCGTGCTTTAGGAAGTAATTATTAATGTATCTGTCTCATATAAGATTATATCGCTTAGAGGAGCATTCGTTCATTCAATGATTCAAGTAATAGCTTCTCTCTTTCAAGTGATTTGAGCTAGAATTATTTTTACCTTCAGTGTAGACTTTTTCCGACGAATTGTTTCATTTTCCTCGTTGTATAAGTTCATCAAATGTGCGTGTCTTTAGTTTGATATATGTAAATAGGGGAGTGGGAGTCAAATATGGATTAGATTCTTCTTATGCATTCTTCGCTCTGAAAACCGGAACCAATAGGTTCGTTTGAAAATCATTGGAATCTTTGTTTATCTTTCCTAAGGGCTGCCATCGTACATCATTATTAATAGTCATAAGCAATAAAAATGCCAGGTTCCGGTTCTCTGCTCTCAATTTTCTTTTCTGACAAGAGAGAAGATGTTCAAATGGTCGAACATTTCCCTTTTGTAGTCCAAACCCATTCACCATTACAATCCATTTCTTGCGGGCGTTTTATTAGTCTTTATCCAAGATGAAAATGATTTAATCAAGTTTATAGTTTCTACTTTTATAAAAATATGTTCATCTTTTCTTCCTCCCACCATCTCCCTAATGCCAAACCCCACCTCAAAACATTTATTCTGATTCCGCATCTCCCGAAATTATGATTTCCCTGTGGCTGGTGTACTGTCTTTCACCCTCCTTTCTTCTGGATTCTGTTCATGACAGCAAAACACATAAAAATCTTACCGTTCCACCAAAAAATTATCCAGAATACCATCAATCATTACATAATACGAGGTAAGATAAAAAAGTGTGTATAGTCATTAAACAGCGATTTCACAAATCTTCTCCATAAATTTAAGTTCGAGCTCCTGCTACTACCACACTCACTCTGAATTTTTATGGTGTTACCGCCGCCTCGCACTGTTGGCCCAGCCCCGCACAAAGTTTTTCCTCCTCTGACGTTTTATTCCTCAAGACAAGTTCGAAAAGTAGTCAATCATCACTTCCAACATTTTTCTTCATTGGAGGAGTATTTAAGCATCAATAGGACGACTATCTGTTGTGGAGCGTTTCAAGGGGCATAATAAATTCTCTTTGTTTTCTCAGACGCACTGAAAAATACAGAATGTCTTCACAGCTTCGAAAAAAAACTCCGAGAGAGAGAGAGATGAGGCAGGACAAGGGTGTAAAAATGTCGATGGAAAAGAACGGTTGCATGCACATGCTTTCATTCAAACATCAAGATACAACCGGTTCCTTTCTCACGTATTCTCTCGCACTTCAGATATAATTCTTTTTTTTCCACGGAATTTCTCACCAAAAACATCTTGAATCATGCATGATCATGAGATGAAGCTTCGATTTTTTTACGAGGTCTTCATCTCGTGTAGGTGTGCACATTCCTACCATGATTCATCCTCGACGTAAAAAATGAAGCGGTGATTTCTCTCTTCCCGGTTTGCATGATGCGATAGATAGAACCCGTGAAATGCTCCACCATCCATCCATCTATCCAATGCGTGGTTACCGCCTTCTATTCTATTCCTGTAATTAGTTCCCTCTTCTTTGAACTCCTCTTTTGAGACAGGGAAAAGGCATCGCAAAAGATGAGATGTGATGTGGGGTTCAACTAGACTTTGCTAATGGTTCCATAAAAAATGTGGCCGAACGCCTGGAGGCTTCTGGACTCAATCACTTTTTCGGTCGTAATTTCCTCTCAGAAATCCTCTTTTAATGAATCATACTGATTCATTCATTTCCCCCCAAATAGCTTTCAAACATTTCAAGTCGCAGCTCATTTCTGGGGAAGACGGAGTTTTTGACGATGTGCTAGGAGAGACTGATGATGACGAACCATGAACAGCACTCAATATATTATTATTATTAATGTGGTGAGCATTAGCAAGTTAAAATGTGGTGAGGTTTTTTTGGGGTGAATTCTAACGAGTCATAATTCATAAAGTTTTTTTTTCGGGTGAACAAGAGGTTCATTCATTGCGAAAATAGCTGATGGTAAAATGCCTGATTGTCATCGGGTAGATGGAAGAAAGTGACGGGGAGGCGGGCGGGATGATGAAGATAGTGACCATCAGCCAAACCAATGTAAATCTGTATTGATAGCATTTTTCAAAAAAAATTCGGGCTTTCGATCATCTCTCGGGAGGAGGATGGAGGTTGAACATGTGCATGATGAATTGGGGATAGGGTCACACCAATCAATAAAATAAGGTTTTATTGTCTTAATTCCATCATCTCCACCTAGAATCTCCATCCTTTCCCATGCCAAAAAAATATCAAAGAAATAACATTTTATGGGGCATTATTCAACGCAGCTGGAACCATTTGGCATGTGTGTGATGTGGTGTGGTGTATTACATGCCATAAAGGAAAATAACCATCGTTAATTTCCTCCCATCGTGGCTTCAAGAATACATAAACTGGAAACATGATAATCGATAATATTGTCATAAAAATAGGGAAAATAAAATTATCCTTTCGGTGATTACGACACGGTTTGTCTTTTTTAGTTGCGAGTAACCTACTTAATTACGATCTTAATTACTACACCGACCCCACTGCAAGATGAGATGGTGGCATGGTAGGACCGTTTATCGCCAGATTTTAAGTTTGATGCTGATTCAATAGGCCTAACTGTTGTAGAAAATATATCCTGATCGAATCACTTCGTTTAGCTGCATTGTTAGAAACTCAAAAAGTTTTTTCTTGTGAATAATATCCAAAAGCTGTTCAAAACCATAAGACAGAAAAAATTGGACGCTTCGAGCCGCACCAGTCTTAATCCTCATGCAGACATGAAAACAGACTGACTAAATCAGTAAGTACGTCTACAGTGCAACGACTTGTTCGAGCTGATTGGAAAGAAACAATATGTACCTCACATCGTATCTCAAAATATATCGTCATCCTCCTCCTCATCATCTTCTTTAAGGGGAAACTTTTCAAGAAAAAAAATTGAAGCGAGAGGAGTAAAAAAAGAAAGAATAACTTTACCAGGTTAAAGAGCCAGAAGCGGTGGACCCTCCACTATTTGCTTATTTGTTTTATGAAACACATTCTGGATCGATATCGCCAACTTTTTTTGAGTCATGTGTGAGAAGGAGGGGGAGAAAAGTTAAATAAATGCAGTAACTTATAGCTCCTTAACCAATCCACCAATTTACACGGGTAATCTGTGACTTCCAACAAATAATACTTTAGGATATCGTTTGCATCTTGCTATTACTCATATTCTTAGATCCTTGATGAATCCACAACTCTGGAGTCATATAATGGCCAAGGATGTGCTTTGCATCACCTTCAGGAATTATTTAAGTTCGATTAGATCAT
Source organism: Tyrannoseira gladiata (assembly GCA_027744355.1). Classification (NCBI taxonomy): domain Eukaryota; kingdom Metazoa; phylum Arthropoda; class Collembola; order Entomobryomorpha; family Entomobryidae; genus Tyrannoseira; species Tyrannoseira gladiata. The sequence continues at coordinate 6,399 of JAHZNH010002076.1, read as the reverse complement.
AGATTCAGGGTCCTTACTCATATTTTTACCACACTGGAAGTGTAACTCCAAAACGTTTTTATCCCTTTGAAGCTTTGGATTTTCCCGTGAAGTGGGTGGCTCCAACATGGCAGAATTGGTCTAGGATTAAAGCACGGATGAAAATATTATTAATTGTCTCTTTTATGGTCGGCATTTGTCAAAGAACAAAATTATGACAGATTTTGGATAATTCGTTTGTGGAACCCTCCAAATTACTTCATTAGGCATATGAGCGGCATATTTCTTGCTCATGGAATGATTGTTGATATTTCTACTGTCACTCCTTCAAAACCTTTAAGCCTGCGGCGGTTTCTCTTCATGTGAAAAACAAAATCCCATTACATACAAAAATATAATGCATTAATGGCAATGTCAAATTAGGTTCTCCATCTCCACTCGGCGATTGGCATCTTTTGCAAGAAGTGCCGAGTTGAGCATGTACATATTTATCTAGGCACCGCGCACATTTTCGTGATGGTGGTCTCGCTGGAAAAGGGAAAATAAAAAACATGCTAGTTAGCAGTTTCCAGTTTCACGCTTCAGATTGTCAATAAACAAAAAAATCTCTGTCGGAGCCTGTGGACGTAAAAAAAAATTGTGGGAACGACCATTTGCATTTATTGCCTTGCTTGTGTTCACGTTCGAGTTCGTTCAGGGGGAATTACTCATCGATTGCCTTCCTAATCCTGTCTAAATATGACCTTTGTTTGGGAGACATCATGCTCACACTTACAATTCACTAGTGACATAGCTTCAAATACGACATAAAGAGACGGAGCACAATAAATCTGATCAGAAAATTGATGATTGTTCATCTCAGCGAAAGTTTCTCACTTTTACCCCAGACGACCATGAGCCTCGCTTAACAATGCAGTCGGCGCTATTGACATTCAGTCATTTTCGGATGAAATTCCCATTGTGATGTAAAAAATGCACCGATGATATCTTTGTCGCCAGACATATTAATTTTTGAAAGTTCGCCGACAACGGCAACGATCCACATGAACTCGGGTGGATTGTCCTTGAGCGAATTCATTCTCATTTCAAAGTTTTCTTCTATTTTGTGAAAAAAGCCGTTATTCATGTCGCTTAATTCTCGTTTACATTTAGATTTAAAAAGTAGTTTATAAAGTCTAGTTAAAGCATCGTATCGTAAGCAATTTCAGGGACAGATTTTTTAGTGTTAAGTAAGACTTTAATTGATGAGTTCTCATTAACGTGTCAGCACCTACCTACCCTCCACTTTAGAAAATCTCGTGTGCAATACTTGTTAGCTCGTCGAACTTTTTATCCTGAATGGGGTTGGTAAGGTTCGTGTTTTACTTTTAAATGATTTTCGAACGGGGGATATGCTTACTTACAGTTATTCATCATACGAGTGATTAAAAATGAATTCTTTGTGCCATAAAACATGATGGACGGACGCAACTCTCCCCAGCATCATTTCCACTCACTTCGATATTTTGTCTGCGCTTGGAGTTTCAGGATGAAGTGACGGCTGATATACTTAAGCATATCTAGTTTATTGTAGTCGTGTACCCTCCAAAAAATGTATATAGCTCCACTGAAAGTGATTCTTGTGGTTCCTTATTCAAAAGAAAAAAAATCAAGTTAAAGCAGAATATCTAGCTGCGGAAAAATAAGAACAAACGCCAAGAAATTTTATCTTTTTAGTCATAGACGAAGATTCACCCTCATCTCATCTTTGCTCCTTCATCTTTTTTTGATCGCCTTTTTTTCACTCCGTCTCTATTTCTTCGTGGTGTGGTTCACTCACAACAACAAAAGTCTGTTCTTCCTTTTTTCCCAGCGAGGAAAAAACTGACAACAGATCGTAACAGGAGTTCGTAGGAAGACGCAATGAGCAGACGTGCATCACAGAGATCCAACACCTCCAAGGAAAATGGACTGACATATCAAAGGAGAGTCGCACCAGCAGCAGAAGTAATAGTTACGGCGCACATTATTACTTACTCTTGTTCACGCAGGGAATCATAACATGCTCGCCTTCCGATTTGCTCTCAACCCTTTACTTCCTATGAAGTTTGGAAGGAGCTTTTGTTGAGGTTCGGTGGTTTTAGCCACCTTATTTTATTTAATTTGGTGTTTGTGATGCCTTGAATTTTTACTTGAATCAAAATTAATTTTTGATGAGGATGTGTAAAGGTTCTTGAAGTGCCCCGTATAAGAAAAAGATTTTCTAATGACATGAGGTGAAAATAGTAATTAAATATTTTGTCATTGACTATGCTTCAGAGTGAGAGGAACGGACGGGGTATTCATCTCCACCATTTGAGTGATCCATTTCTTTCTGTTGGGTACTCCCCTTCGGCTATCGTCCCGAGTGTTACCTGTCACAACAATAATCTTAATAGTGGTAGCGGCAGCCTTTCCCTTCCGCCAATACTATCTTTGAGTTCCTCAACCGCAAGTAGCAGTAGCGGTTTGTCAATCATCAACAGTAACGACAGTTTTGAGCAGTCGTCGTCAGTACTGAAAACTCTAATTTCTCAAACACCCTCATTGTCCTCAGTGAGTTCAGTGAAAGTGGGAGCGGGAACATCCACTTTATCTATTTCTTCTTCATCAACCCTCACCACAAGAAAGAAGTTGACAATGACTCTCAATGACAACCCGGTTCTGAGTGCTGTTTTATCCGGAGGCAGCTTACAGGATAGTGGGAGTGTGAGTGGCCAGTCCCTGAATGAGAATTCTAGTAGCAACTCTGGGAACGGGAATGGGAGCAACACAAATCCCTACAACTACTTTCCCGGCTCCGTGTCAGGACACCCTACGGGTAGTTCAGGTGTTGGGAATGCATCAGCGAGTCTGGTAGATGGAATTTCCCTCGGTCCACCACCACCACCATCCGTGGGCTCCTCACTCTACCATCCCCATCATAACTCTCATGCACACCACCATTACCACTCTCCATACGAGCCCACCTCCGGTGGGAGTGTCTCTCTGAATGGAAACTACCCTCCTGTCTCCGCCAACAGTAATGTATTGTCATCCATCACAACAGGTGTGTTAGGGGGAACACCCACCACATCATCATCATCACCCTCAGGCTCTGCAGTAGGATCAGAGCAATCTCACCACTTCGCATCAACCCCTCCGATCTCTTCTAGCTCACCTGAGAACAACACGTCTGCTCTTGTTGTGGGGAGCGCATCCATTGGAGTAGGAGTCATTCAAAACAACCCTTACGCATTCGTAAATGCGGCCGGCACCACTCCGACCAACAGCAACACTAATAATGGCTCAACAAATGCAAACTCCCCTTCCTCGTCTTTTCCCATTAGCTCGGCGGCTGCTGGGTCTGCTTCTTCTACGGATAGTAGTAGTATGGCTCTCTTCAATGCATCTTCCTACTCGACGAGCCATTACAGTCCACCCCAATACCCACATTTTCCCTCGCCTGGCTCTGTTATTGCCTCGCATTACTCCAATCCACCACCACCACCAACGTCTCACGGATCCATGCTCGACTTTGTATCAATCAACCCTGTGAATGGGAATGGAAGTGGCCATCTCCAGCATAATAACCACACTACCAGTTTTAATTCCTCCATGAGTAGTCCACACAACAACAATTGTCTCAGCTCTAGTTATGACTGCGGGAACGGAAGCCCCCCAACGATGATTAATGGGACGGGGATGATGATGAATGGAAATTCTTGGGTTGTGGGATACTCGTGTGGAAATGCGGTGTCACTTGGAATTCCTAATAATTCTCTCCCTCAGGAAAGCTCATCCACTCCGTCGCCCCAGTACTATCGTTCGAATGACAGCCCCATTGATGATAAGAATAATCATCATCTTAGCCATCATCCTTCCGCTATGTTGCCATCCAGTTTCATGCGACCCGGGGTTAATTTCTGTGGGGAATCGATTGGGATCCCGTTGGGAGATGGTGAAGCAAGCGCAGGAATGATGTCTCCAGAGAGTAATGGGACATCTTCAGGTAAAAAATTAATAGCTTTATGAAAATTAGTTTTAGTAGGGTGCATGGAAAAATCCTACAGTATGGCATGTTAATCATTCTGCTCATTTAATCATTAAAATCATCATTTAAAATTATTCTGTATGTATACCACGCACTTTCGGGTAAAATGCGGTTTTTATGGCCGAAGCAAACAAAAATATCATATATCTCCTTTCTGTGGCTTTGTTTTTCTTTCGCTGCTTTTACACGATGCCGCAAACAGTCACACTCGGTAGCTCAGAAGTCATCCCATAAAAGTTGCAAAGGGCCCAGAGGGCACGGCACTTTGAAGGGGAGAAAAATGTCAGTCTAATCTCTCGGTGTTTTTAGCCTAATGGTCATGTCTCTCATTCACTTTCATTAATGGATGTAAAGCGAGAATAGTTTTTCTTTAAAAAAGCAACAAAAGCTAGCATTACAATAAGGAGTCAAAGATCAGAGATTTCATAACCTATTAAATATTTTTCTCGGGGGTTTCAAAGAAAATCAGTAATTTTACGAATACTTGAAGAAACGCTTGGTGCAACATAATTTATTTGTACAAAGAACGAACTCTGATGTGCTGCTACTGCAATTCAAGTATTTTTAAAAAGGAGATCATCGCACGAAAAGCAAGCAGTATTGGACCACAAGTCTTTCAAATCTACTATGGTGGTCCTCTCTTTAAATCGAAAATAAGATAATCCAATAATTATTGCAGTGATTTTCCCAAGTTTATGACAAAGAACCAGCAGGATTGAGGAGGGTATGTAAATCTACAGAATTAATTAAGTAAAAAAATAAGTGATGAGAGGAGGGTTTTATCATTTTGCGTCTAGCAGACGATTTGTCTGTGATGGGCACAAATCACGTTAATTTTAGTCTCAGCCAAAAAATGACGTCTCACCCTGAAGGATCATTACTACACGACTGCAGCAGAGCAATATTATGCAGTAAATAAATGTCACATAAAAGACGATTAGTCATTTCGTAAAGTTGAGAAATACAGGACAATTTTAGGAGAGACGATTTGCCTGTCCACAGAATAATTAGTAGTAGTGCTCATTGAACTTGCATATGAATGAGTACGTGTAAATATCTTTTTTATGCTTTTGATTTCAGGATGTCACAGCAGCAGCTTGAGTCATCTCCACCGAGCACTGATGCAACCAAAGCGAGAAGCGAAGGAAGATCATCAAGTGGTAGATATGCACATGTAACTATAACCAGCTAATGTTTGTCTTCTGAAATGTCACGAACGTCAACAGAGACACGTTATGCTTTCATGAGTGTCTTGATGTCACAATTTACATGAAAAAGTGAGATGAATATAACCTTTGGAAGTGCCTTAGGAAAAAAATCGCATGTGTGTTTTAAAAGATCATTTAACATCTCGTTCGTGTGGACAATATTTACTCTCCCAAATGATGAAAAACGAAAATGTCGTATCATCCAATAATGCAACCAACGAGTTAGGGTTTTTAAGGTCAACGGTCATTGTTTTTAAAAATGTGCAAATATTCAATATTTCAGTTAAGAGAAGCCGTTGTTTCAATTCAAGTTTAATGCCATTGCTAATAATTGTAGAGTCTGGTTTGCCTTGAGACCACAAATTCAGGTGATGTTGCCGTTTTATACGTATGCTGTATGTAGACAAATTGCGATTATTGGTTAATCATAACTATACATACATATGTGTATTTAGTATTTAAGGCTTTAGAATTAGAACTGCTCTTATGATACAAAGTGTAAAGTGCTATGTTCTACAAAAGATTATCCATTTAATTCTATGAAACAATGCATCTGCGGATAATAAAGTATGTAATTTTAGGCATTTCATGAAAGCTGGTATGTGGGAACATGATATGAAAGTATGAACAAATCATAGGTAGTCAACAAGGTATGTTGTATATGTAAATGCAGTTAATCACAATGCTTTAGATAGGGATGCACTAGCACTAGGATCTTACGCTAACAGTTTTATATAAAAATCTAGAAAACTTTTTATATGAGCAATAATCGCTCATTGGAACCAAGCTTTAAGTGAAAGATACGATGGAAAGGATACAGAATTATACTTGAAGGTATTTTATGATTTCGTAAACATTTAGAGATAATTAGTACGAATAAAAAAGTCCTGCGAGACATTTTGTTCTTAATAAAGGAAAAAGATCTTTTGGTTTTGACATATTTGATCATGAATTTAATATTCCGCACCATTTATTCGTACTTTAAGTAGTTTTTTGTTAGCTCTTTGGCAGTTTGTCTGAGATTCCATATGAGTACAACTGCTGGGTAACCATAGAGCAGCCGTTGCAATTCAAAATAAAAAAAAAAATAAAAAAGAAGATAATGAGAAATGCACTATAATAGCTAACGATGGATTCACTCCGCCTAAAAAATCTGCGTCC
>JAHZNH010002075.1:0-16552 GCA_027744355.1 Tyrannoseira gladiata | reverse complement strand
TGGTACGCATCATTCTCCCTTGCAGCTTCACTGCATAGCCTGTAGAGATCTGTAAAGATATCAAAAATGAATTTTCATCATTTTTAGAATTTGAGAAACTTGAAACCAAAATAAACTGTAATCGTTGGTTTTGTAACATACCTTTTAAAATAGCTGAAGCCCATAGTTGGACATGGACATCTGGAATCTTGGAGGCCAATTGCATGGCAGGTGTCACCATATTCATGCTTTCTCTGCTATTTCCCAATGATAAAAATATGTGGCCCAATAAAACCAAAGAGCACGATGTAAGCCTGTTCAGATCCTCAGCATTGGCCATCTTTAAACTTTCTCGGAGGAATCGCCTACAAATTGTAAATGATGGATTTTACATTTTTGGATCATTTCCACTTTATATAAATCAAGTATAGCTTAAAAAATATTCATTGTCAATCTTCTGACACTTACTTGGCATCATTGTATCGCGCCTGAAAGAAAGACTGAAGTCCTTGAACATAGTAAGCAGCCGCCCGCAGACTATGTGAAGAAGAAGGTAAAGTTTCCGGATTTATTCTGTCCATCAAATTTTGAAATTCCACTTCCCGTTTTGTTCTTAAGTATACAATGGCAAGGTTAAGGTGTATGAAAGTCCACAATTCCCGCTCTTGAGAAGACTAAATCGAGTAAAAACATGAACAATTAGAAGTTAAAACGCAGGTAAAACATGAGAGCATAAAGCAGTAACGCCACTTTTAACAAACAAGTAAGTAAATATATTAACTCGTACCCGTAACGCTGCTGTAAATTGTCCTTCCGCAGCTTCCATGCAATTCATTGACATTGCATACAAGCCCAACAGTGTATGCAAAGGAGCTTTATGTGTAGTTAGCAATCTAGGATGTGCTTGACACAAAGCGCAAGCTTGCGATATTTCCTGCAGAGAACGAAAGTAAATAAATGAATTTACATAATTTTAGACTTCAAAATTTCTGAAGAATTATTGAGAATGATATTAAAAGTACCTGCAAAGCTAAAGTTTTGTTCCCCATCACAAGACGACACATGATAATTTGTTCCAATAACAGAAGTTGGAATGTACTAAGAATGGGTTGTTGTTCTAAAACTGTTAAAGACAACAATATGAGTTTTCTTACATTTTTAATTGATACTTAATACGAATAAATACGATTTAAAGAACAGAAAATATAAGCATACTTCTTAATTTTTCTATTTGGATGAGGGCTTTGTCCGTATATTTCTGCGCTTTATCTAAATAACCTCCTTGCATTGAATGTGTTGCTGTAATTAAGTAGACAAGGACACACAAGTGTTCCTTCGGCATCCACATGAACATGTCCCCCACATTTTCTGCGACTATTTCTATTGAAATCAATCAATATTTGCAACATTATAAGTAACAATTCTATTCTTTTCTCCATCACAGTTTTTAAAAACGAATTCGTTTTTAGCTCTTACCGTCATCCGATGGCCAACTTGGTTGAGTAATAGTTTGTATGCTTTGTTGCAATTGTTTCAGGCTTGGTTTCACACTTTTTATTTGTCCGGCCATTAGATAATGACATACCTTTCATATAGAAAACAAAAGAGATGATTAATCAATGTTAAATACAAGAATTTATGATTTGCATTCCATTCCTATACACATATTTTTTTGTAGAAATTACCTGAAGTACTAAAAAGAAAACTTTTAGGTACTCTTTTTGATGTTGATTTCCTTGCCAAGCCTCTACAAGTAAACTAGCCTGCTGAAGAAGTGGGTGAACTTCTGTAAATCTTTTGGCTATCAGTAGGAGCTAAATAAAGCAAGACAAAAATAGTGTTGTTACACAAGGTTGCCCATTCAAATAAATAGTTCATCTCGCCATGATCAATGATTGTCTCTTACCATTCCTTTGCTTAGAAGAAACAAGACTCGCGTATAATGAGCCATGGAATATTCTGCGTAATCCACACCAAAACCTAACAAACTACACGCTGACTGGTAATCCTTTTCCGAAGCGTGAATTTGCTTTAAAAAAAGAGAAGAAACTTTACTAGAAGACTAAACCCAGCAGCAGTACTTACTTACTTAAATAAACCTATTAAGTTAATAATTGTTTTGAATTGACAGTGCTACAATTTTAAATAGGCTAATAATAGTATCGTTTATTTTTAACATACAGACAACTGAAAGATTAGCCGACAGTGCCAATAGCAGCTCCCATTTGACAGCTCGATGGCTTTCCTCAACAACGGTTTTGAAAGAGCTGACTCATGTTGTTGTTCATAAACTTGCGCTAAGGTACTGGCCACTTCAAATCTGACTTCGTCAAAGTTTGTTAGCGTTTGTGAAAGCTGCCACTAAAAATACAAGCATTAAAATTTTTATTATTATTATTACTGAATGGAATGAATTACAAAATGAATTTCGATGTTGTCGATGTCGATGAATGAAGTTAACAGTGCACTTACGTTAACTGTTATCAGGCGCTCTCGCTCTTGATTGGTGCCGCAGCAGCAGATAAAACAACTCGAAGAAAATTATTGTGGTGAAAGTGGGTAAAAATCAACGAAAACAACAATACAAGCACATGTGCTATTCAAAAGTTGGGATTACATTTAAACGTAGAAAAATATTCCTAGTTAAATGCTCTTGTCACTGATGAAATGATCAACTCCTTATAAAACTCGCTCCTGCTCTTACATTAAACCTAATTTCAAGATTAACGGCGGTGAAAACGTCTCGAAATTAATTAAACTCGGTGGTAAGTGAAGTCAACGGATTCAAAACAAAAATATTTATTTTGATCAGATGGTAAAATTGGCATTTAAAAGATTATTGCGGGAGAAGCTAACATGTATAGACTGTCCGTGAAAAGTGGTGGGCGAATGTAGTTTCTGAAGCATCGTCTCGATGTCTCTCTCTGCACTTGTTCCGCTGATCTCTTTGTGTTGCATTGAAGCGTCCTTCCCAATCCAACATGATGTGATGCCTTATTATATTGCCACAAAGCAAAGCAGCCACATTTATGAAGCTTCATAAGCAAGCAAGTAAACTTGGCTTGACATTTTTGACTCGTTCGGGTTCTGTGGCCAAGTTACTTCATAAGTCTTGATTCTGACCTGTCAAAAAGAAAGCAACCCGTTTTAGATCAGGACGCTGGACAAATCTTTCTTTGCGCCGTTATTTTGACTTATTTATTCAGACGCTGCCGCTTAAACGATGTTTTTTGCTTGCCGTTGATTCCTTTGTAATAGCCTTTTGATTCTAACATTTCTAACTGGTTTAGTTAAATAATAAGAATGCGACAGTGACAAGTGCCATTTTGCACCTGCAGTCTAGTTAACAACTGAAATGCGAGTGCGGTACAAGTATAAAAGTGCTGTGAATGCTAACCACGATGTGATATATTTTCTATAAATTGTTTGAAGCGACTTTTTTTATGATGACTGCATCATGATGACTACCACTACACCGGCTTCAAGAGGAGAAGGGTGGACGGACGTAAAAAGATGTAATCATTATTGAAGCGAGCGCCAAGAGGGGGAACAAAATAAGCGTCAGTCAGTGTTTTTTGGAATCTACAGGTTGTTGCCTTTTTTACGCTTGATGAACCGCTATCGCACAACAATGGAGCGTAGAAGTTTTAATTTTATACGCAAAACATGCATGCGTGGTAAATTGGCGAAAAAAATGTATGCATAATGAACGAGACATTTGTTTAGTGGTGGTTTCCTTCGTGGAAGCCAAAGTATGATGCGTCTGTGGCTGATGACATTTTCTTCCTGTAGTGTAATGAAAATATTCACAAACATTCAGACGATGAATTGACCGCCAGTAGGATAATAATTTTCTCCAGACTTGACTCAACATTCATGTGGGAAAATCAGAAATGCTCTAAAGTTTCTGGTCAGCGGTAAGTGAAGATGATGAAGGTGATCTGATTAGCCATTGGTCGGTCTTTGAAGAAAAAAACTTTTAAAAATGGCGACGATGTCTGTGCGAAGCATAAACAGGGAGAATTAATTCGGGAAGAGGCTAAACCCTAAAATGGCTGTTTCATGGTAGACAGATCATAATTATAGGGTGTAGGGTGAATTGCTTAACACAAGAAAAAAAAACTGTAAGATCAGGATGACTCGCTCATCTCGTCCGTTGTTCTCGCAGTCTCAAGCAAAGAGGCTAGACCGGAGCAGATGTTGAAACAAATCATTTACTTCAAAAATCCTTTTTTCGTATAGGTAAGCAATCAAAGTTGGATCAAGAGTGAACTCGGCGGAAAGGTTATCGCTGTGAGTTGACTTGATGTTTCAGTAGCATAAGTAATGCAACTTCGTGCTCGGTCTTTGCAACTAAGTTTTATTTTTAAGTTTCAGACTTGAATGCTCTGGTGCGGGGAATCTATATAAAATTATGTAATAAATATCTCGGTTCGGTGAAAAATATTTCTTCGGGTTCGATATCCAATCAGATGAACATTTTATTGCTGCCAGTAAAAATACTAAAAATATTCAAAGCGCAAAAACATGGAGTATTTTTTTACAGCATCTACCTTTGCTATCGTCATTTTAATCATTTATATATGTGCCTTAAATAAATTAAGCTAGTTAAATATTGTTGGCGACAAAACGAGTCTCACTAGAGAACACTATATTTAGTTTGAGAAATAGTAGCACCAGAGTCTTCTCCACAGATTTTTCTTCCTTCTTAGAGGAAGGAAAACAAGGTAGGCTTATTAGAAAAAGTGAGTTTCTGAGGTGAGACTGTAGGATAACAAACCCATTCTATTATATTTATGAGAAATCGATGATGGCTCACTTTTTCCAAGTCCGAATTATTCTATTTGCTAGATTTGTCTACGCTTACAAACAGTAAAATAATATTATTATTATTAGAGCATTTAAAACAACCCAAGTACCATTAAATTTAAATCTGGTTTTTCCAACACACCTTGGTGCAAATTCTTTTAAAAGTCAGAACAATCTTATAAAAAAAAGTGAAGAAATCCCAGTCAAACAGAAACCTTGTAAACTGTCTAATCCCTTTCTCACTTACTTCAATCCACAATTAAAGAGCGACAACATTCTAGAGCATTGTCTCAGGTCAAAAATTGACGCCCTCCTTAAAAATATGTTGACTTGAAGAGTGGGGCATTTTTCTTTTAAAAAATGAGCAACTCGTCCATATAAATACGTAAAGCCTTCTTCAATGTACATCGTATCACCACTATTACGTACAAACATGCATCATTTTTTTCTAGAGAAGACAGTAATTATAGGGAAAATGCATAGTCAGAGAAACACATTCTTCGTTTTGGTCATAGTCCTCCGAGTCTCTTATTATTAAACACTGGATTTTTTTCCGTAGCGAGCTATATCATTATTATCATACCAACATCTCCTGGTCTTCATCGGACTCAAGTTGACTCGAAGGGTCAAAGGAATGGGTGAAAAGGGCAGCTGGAAAGTTTATTTATATATGTATGTTGGAGCGTTTGTTTAGAGTACATGGATGAAAATTGAGCATACAAAAGAAACACATACTTATTACATTACTTGTCCAGATAAATACACTTTTATATCTCTATATCTATATAATGGAGCAAACAAAAAGCGGAGATACATATATATATGTAATGCTTACGTATAGTAGAGGTAAGCTCTATTTCGTCCGATATTGAATACTTATTTTTTTAATAAAAAATGTATATGCTTCATTTCAGCAGCTCTCTACTTAAAGTTACTCTCTCGTCTCCGTCTTCGCACCCTCTGGTCTTTTCCGCCTGCCTACCCTCGACGGGACCAATCCCGTTCCAATAAAGTCCCAAGCTTTGAAAAAGTAATGAATACTTTTGCTTATTATTCTCACTCTCTCTGTCTTTCTTCATTCCATGATGGTGGGCACTGAGTGAGCAACACACACACGCAGAGAAATGAAAATCAACCGAGCACCACAAGCCAAAGCTTAGAGACAATCCAAGGAAAAAAAAATATCCACTGTGTGATGGTGGTGATTGTAAATGGTGCGATGTTTTATTTTTGAGCTCCCCTCTCCCCCTTTTAGTTTGTGTTGCCGGTGACCATGCAGAAAAATATTAGAAGTGAAGATGATGATTTTTAATTGCTGGAACTATAAATGAAGCTAAGGTTTGTCAAAATATGCATGAAATGTTGATAAAATAATATTTCAAACTCCTGTGAGAACCTAATCTTAAGGAAAAGATTCACTTTCGGGGATGGGGAAATTGCTCAATACGATTTTGTATGGAGTTATGTTTCCAGAAAATGATATTGTAACATATTGTGGGAAAATGGAAAAGGTCCTGATTCGTTTTTTCCACTAGGAAACTTCTTTTGGGACAGGGGAAGCTTAACCCGTCATATCAGACACATCCTACATTATTATGTCAATCTTGTTAAAACATTCATTCAGCTTGGTTAGCTTCATGATCATTAAGATGATGACGAAAAGGGTACTCTAATAAGAATACTGTAGTAAGATGGAAGAGAAATGTAATTATTTTTTCCGCCCAAAAAGGCGTAAATACAGGCATAAGCGACATCATTCACGCTTTTTGCGGTAAGTCCTAACTGGAATTGAACTGAATGGGGACGGACGACTGGAGTAACGCAGCTTGTGGATTAGTTTTTTTTCTTTAATAATGTAATATACGTAGGCACTATTTTAGAATTACGTACACGGACGCGGAGAGAAGAAGACATCCTCTCGTATTTGAAGGGAATTCGTTTTTTTTGTATCATTGTGTATCCTTTTCATTCTATGTCATGTTTTCTCCAGCTTTAAAGCTGCTTCTGCTCCCCTATGCATTAAACATGTTGACGTAGTTGAGCGAGTCTGTGTCTGACTCTGGCCACGGTAGTGGTGTTAGTTGCTCAGTGTCATTCTTGCATTTTCCTTCTTTATCCTGTTCTCCTCCTTTCCAACTGTGAGCATATAATATCGTCTCATGAGATCTTGGCGTATTCTGGAAAAAAAAAATAAAACAAGCTTGAGTGTATGGATGTATGTATATCTATATGTATTTATCATAGGAAAACTCTTATACACACGTATTCATAAATGCGGTTTAACGTGCACCCCGGACACATTTCCATAAGCCTGGAATTGGATATTATTACTACTGAGAGAGAACAAAACAGTCAACGGATGAATCCTCCAGTATTTTCATTCCACTCGTTATACAAACTATGATGTGTATATATATGTACATACATATAATTTTTTTCCTTTTTGGTTGGTCGGTAGATCGGGTTTCTGTATAGTGTCATGAACGTGACACGAGAAGGCACGCCAAGAGCGTTATGTATAAAAATGTTACCTACAACTAAACTTTACCTACCACCAACACAGTTTATACAAGTCAACTCTTTAAGTCCTCCCATTCGCTTTGAGAGAGCAGGAGGGAAAGAGAGTGAGAGAGAGGAGGCTGGCAGGCTTCTCCTAGTGCCACTCCAAGCTCATTTCACTTCTTTATACTGCAATAATAATGGGTTAAAAAACTCTTCATTTTTAAATGCTCCAGAAGATACACTTGAGAGAACTGAGATTCTTTTTCTTCAGCTCTTTAATTGAAAGGAGATACAGGGCGATTGACTCGCATGCATAGAATAAGTAACTGTCTCCATCCCTTCCCATCGGCATCTTGAGGAAGTGGGAGGTGAGCAGGAGTGTTGAAATGAACCACACTGTATATACAAAATGTTGCAAGGACCTAACGCAACACAATACTACCCTTGCACACTCATTTTGTTTGACGCTTAATGGGAGAATTCGCTCCAGAAACTTGAATTAACATCACTTTCCGGATTCCATTCTGACTTTTACGTATATGCGACTTTCATTTCGCAGATTTCTATTTCCGTTGTGAGGAGCATTGTTGTGAAGCAGGAATTAGTAGTGCTATTGACAGCAATGACGTAAGTAATCATTTTCAATGGTAGGCTTGGAGGATCGCCCATCCAGTGCAATGCTTCATTCCATTTTTCCATGAAGAGTTTCGTAATTCTGGTGGTGGTGAGGTAACGAAAGTCTCAGGTTGCCCCATCCAGGAAAAAAATTTCTGTTTGGATTATGCAAGAAAATGGCAATTAACTCTTTTTCTTTTGGCAATTTTCTGGAAATCGATAATTTACGTAAGATTAGAGTTTTTCTTCATCTTTTCTGAGAGGAGACCAGCCATAGGAAAGGAAACACACATAATACATCCTGGCATGATTTTAAAATGATGGCGACGCGGTGATGATGGCGTGGCCTAAACCCAAAAGCTAGAACATTCCTCACATTTTGAGCTCACACAACCCATTAATTACTACCGAAAAGAACAAAACGAGCTTGGGCTCATTCGTTCACTCACTGCATATTTATCTTTCCCCATAATAAATACATATATATACCTTAAGCATATACACATTTTGGTAGACTTTCATAGCTATAATTTTCCTGACATGCCTACATACTTCCATTGTATTTGGAAACGAGAAGCTACCACAGCCCATCACCAATACAAAAAAAATACTCCTCAGGGGGAGGGGAGTCAATATCCAGCTATTAGCTATTAGAAGTACAAAACTCAATCTAAATCTATAAGGACATGGCAAAAGAGGTACATGAATTCTCACAGTCAGTCAGTCACCACCACACACAATCCACAATTGTAGCGAGGAAGAAGGATTCTAAAAAGCAGGGCCACTTCTAGAAGAAAAAAAACGAAACGGAGCAAGCAGGCGTCATCAGTATCATCATCATCACCATCGTCATCCACAACATCATATATGCATGCCTGCAAACTCTTCTGCTGTTTCTACTTCTTCTTGTCCTCTCTCATTCCATGTCTGTCTCTTCCTCCCCGCTTGATTTTTATTATCACCGTCCTAAGAAAAACAAAAAAATTCTTTAAAGCCTTTTTTACCCCGACCAAGCCACGCCATTGCACTCACTCACTCCAGCCAAGCCAAGCCTCTCTAATAATAAAGACACGAATAACAAATCTATTTTGCATAAATTGCATGAAAAACTTCAACTTATGAAAATTCCAGTGTTTCTCCAGAAGATTTTTTTTGTATGCTAATTCCTCCCAAAATGGAGGAAACATCGAATGGGGCACTGACTCGGAGAGCTCGGTGTAAGTAATTCTACTCTCCATAGCATGGTAGTAACACAAGATTAGATTTTGATTGTTGTGTGTGCATAAGCCAAAGCAGCTCAAGTCCTTTTCTTTTCTTCGTGTCGATATTAATTTCAGATTGCCACCACCGCCACCGCACACAACAGCCAACAACTGCTATTGATTTTTATACATTTTATATGCCCCCTTACTCATAATAAGACTCGCCTCTACCTTTTTCTGATGATATCGCTATATCACTTCTTTTTTTTTCTTTTGGGACCGATGTGATACGATGCATGGTGATGTTGCTCGCTCTGATGAGAATGATCTTGTGCATGTGGCTTCCGCCATTTTTCTTTGATTAAGTTGAAAGACTGCCCCCTACACTGCATTCCCTATCTTAATGCGGCTGCTTCAGAAGTTCAAACCTAGAAAAAGTCTTTTGCATGTAGGCATTTTGGCATATAATATGCTGTATTTTTTTATCACAGCTTCATTGAATGTGGTCCTGCCAATCACAAAATAATGATTGATTTTTTTCATAAATACAAAATACATGTAAAGATTGAAGTTAGCGAACTGAGTTTCAATAGAATTTTCAACTTATTTGATTTGATACTGAAGGACTGATAGCAATAATGATAATATTTTGTTCCAGGTAAACCGGAAACTTAGGAGTTTGGCAAAATTTTCATGCATGTTAGAATGCATTCTGTCTACGCTTATTTCATGACTGCGTTGGTGTGGTCTCGGGTTTCCTTTAAATCGCCATAAAATTCAAATATATATTGCATCTTCATTAACAAAATCTGGTTAAGTTTACACCTTTCCTAACCCTTATCACACTTTGCACGCTTTTTTAGAGCATCAAAATCGTAACTAGCAAAAAAAATCTACGGGGAAGAACCCCACAATTTCAACTCGGGGAAAAGGTGAGGAAGGAAGGATGCCTCACTCAGTAAGAGACCAACCATGCTATTCGAATACATATTTATCCAACGACAAAATTGATTGCGATCCTCTCGCTGATTGTAAAAATGAACTCTCTTTCGAGCAGCACATATTAAGTATTTTTTTCGAATAGTAAGGTTCTTCATGGAAGACGCAAAGAGCCATTGACTCGCCATATTGAGCATCTCTCATCAAGCATCATAATAATCATCATCCACACATCACTCTTGCTCGCTACATATTATTATCATTTTCATCATGAGAGCCACCACCTAGGCCAAAAGTAACAAGAAAACTGCAGAGCACACACACGAACATAAGCTTTAATTTTTTTGTATGGATGGAGTAAGTATTATTCTAAAAAATAGGAAGAAGCATCATCACCATCATAGCACAGAGTCAGAGCGGCATCATCATTTCTTCAGCGGTACATAACATACAGCACAACATATACAGGATCTCCACCTCCCCGGTTTCCATTCAATACACATAAGTGCACAAAATAATAACATAATACTAACTCGCTTGCTTGCATGTCATCGTCTTCTTTTAAATTTTCACATATAAAATCGGAATCGGATATAAAAAAATATTCCCCATTTCACATATATCAGCATACATGAGCTTGCTCACATACATACATTCGTTCTATATCTACCTAAGAGTAGACCATACCAATAAGTATATAGTAATACCGGGCCAGAAAATGAACGAACGAAAGGGAGCTGTGTGTTTTTTCTGCAAAATTCCAAGTACATGGCCATTCTTTTCCTAACTCTCTTAGTATTAGTACAAGCACGACATAATGTAATATACCTACGTAACATCACATCAAGTTTGCCTGCCTACAATTTTTTTTTTCGCCTGACTCTACTACGGAGCTTGGCTTTCGAAAGTGAGTCTACGCAAAGCAGGAGAAGAGGGAACTGAACTGAACTGAACGAGAGCGGATAGGGCTTGAAGGCTTGATTCGTTCACTTTACTACACACACAACAAACATTAAAGACAACTCGAACTGAACCCCTGTGATATCACTCCTTTTTACTCTCCATCTCGTCGGAGGATCTTTCTCTCTCGCTCAACCAAAAACTCTCGTGCTTAGCCCTTGCCTTTCTTCCCACAGTCAGTGTATGAAAGCTCCTCTTGGCAGCACCAAACCTGAAGCTAACAACCTTAGCTCTCTTTTTGAAAACTCACAGCGTTTTGTCCAGACTTCTCTCTGGGTCAACTTTCGCTAACAACTGCATTATCGACATCGTCCTCGTCGCCGTACACATATATATAAAAAATTCGCTGTTGTAGTAGTAACACTACAGAAAGCTGGCATTTTTTCCTATAAGGGGGAAAAGGAAGCAAGGAAGAGAAAAAGCAATGTTCTCATGTCAGCAGCCTCAGAAAAAGCTGTTGTGGAAGAAGTAGCAAGAGTTTTTTCCTACACGGACTGGAAACTTTACTGCATTCTCCATAAGCGCGTATAGCGGCAAGGAAGGAGCCCGGGCAAGCTTGGAGCCAGAAGACTTTACTCACTCACTCGCACTTTTTTCTCCTTGTAAAAAGTGCATATAAAAACAACTTGCACTTTTGCCAATGCCAAAGACCGAAAAACTGCTTAGTCCATGGGAGAACATACAATATCAGAATTTTTCTGGTATTGCAACAGCTCCTCCTGCTGCTGATGCATTTCAAGTGAAGAGCCTCCTCTGCGAACGCACTTTTTCCTCGCGAGTAAAGGACGGACGGACGGGCCACTGAATATAAGTATTTTTTTTCTTCTCTCGACCTAAGTTTCTTGTGGTGTGGTAGTGGTGTTGGTGGTGTCTAGTAGTAGAGACTTGACTCTTCTTCAGAGAAGTAAGTACGTAAAAGCGTAACGTAATCTAACGTCTGCGTCTGCTGCTTTTTTTTATGGTGGATCATTCACAAAAAAAATCCTGGTGCGCTCGCCTTCCTTCTCAGCGATGATGATGATGATGATCATCATCACCACACCACCATCATCGTGTAAAGCGAACAGTTGAGTCGCGCTCAAGACTGCGTGCGTTTAAGCTTGTTTAGTTAGCAAAATGCACTTTTTGTGCAGCAAACGTCTCATGTAAGTACATTTGCGCGTAGTAATAGTAGTAGTGAGGACTGACATGACTAGTGCTGAAGAAAACTTATGTTGTGTGTTTAAGGAACGAGGAACGCACATTGAATAATATTTTCCTTTTATTCCTGTTATGCAGGCAGGCAGGTTTTTTTTGAAGTGAATGAAGTTGAGCAAAGAGCCATAGTCAAAGCTCAGTACTCGCTGGCTCACTCACTCACTCACACTTTTTAACTGAACCAGTTTAATGTGCATATAGTATGTACTCAGTCAGTCAGTTGAATGAGTGAAGGTTGAGCAGTTGAGTTGTTGTAGCGGTGGTGGTTGGTAGTAGTAGCTACTGAAGAAGTTGATAATGATGGCTCAGTAACCTGTTTAGTAATGGACTCGCCAGTTTGGGTGGTGGATGCAGAAGTCTGCCCTCAGTGAGCAGGGGTGTTTTGTTGGTGCATCTTCTTCCCACTTCAGTACAATAAGCATTTTTGACAAGAAACCTTGTCCCTGGTAGACAGACTAGAAGAGTGATAAAAGGGGGAATTAATTTTTTCGTCGGGAGTTTGGGAAAAAGGATTATCTGCTTGTGCTCATGAGTAGAATGTTAAAGTTTTGTTGAAGAATGAGAATTCGCATTTTTTTGGTGCGCTGCTGCTGCTGATTAAAGTGACACATGAGCCGCAGCCGCTGCTATAATCCGTGATCATCACTATCATCATCATCAGCATCTTCTTCTTCTTCAGCGTAAAGGAAACATCCACTTTAGCATCGTATCATCATAATCATCATCATGACGCTATTATGAGCAACGTCGATTTCGGAACTGCAGTTAGCTTTAAAAAAGCGGGGCGGCGGGTGAAGCGAGCAAAAGCAGAGAGGAAAAATTTGTGATTCGTGTTATTCATGAAAGAAGGAGAGATAAAAATGCGAGAAATGAAAATAATTGGCTGCGTGATGGCCGGCTAACGGGAGTGGTAATTAGAGGGAAGTAAGTGTATAGTTTTTGAAAATGGTGCACGTAGAAAGTCTCCCCTTCTTACATTATTCACTTGAAGTTTTGAGGAAATGAATAATATTTAGAGGGATTCTTCTTCTCCAACATTAATATTACTGTTGAGTGATTTTTTGGATTTCTGGAAAGCCGAAAGTACTAAATACGTGTACAGGATCTGATGCATTGATTCAGGAACGTGAACACGTCACAAGGAAAATAAATTACTA
This sequence comes from Tyrannoseira gladiata, assembly GCA_027744355.1. Taxonomy (NCBI): domain Eukaryota; kingdom Metazoa; phylum Arthropoda; class Collembola; order Entomobryomorpha; family Entomobryidae; genus Tyrannoseira; species Tyrannoseira gladiata. The sequence goes on along the minus strand of JAHZNH010002075.1, from coordinate 3,192 downwards.
ATATTATTTATGATAGTGCATTCGAGTGATAAAAATCAAAGGAGGAATTTTAATATAACGGAGCAGTACAAAAAACAAACAAGAACGAGGATAAAGCTTTAAGCAAAGAATTTATTCGCTTTGGAGGAGTCATCATCACATTGGAAAACGTAAGTCTAAAAATATGCATCGTTTTTTCAAAAACACTTTTTTCTTCAAAAATATCTCCCACCTTTTATTATGATTTTTACGGTAAGTAAGATAGGACAGGAGGGCTTTGAGGTATAAAAATAGATTAGCCTTTTGCTGCTCATCAAAATATTTTATGCTTCTATCATACGTTTTGCCATCATCCGTATCTACCGTGGAAGCACGGTGGTGTGCATAGAACTAAAAGTGCAAAGCTTAGGCCCGATGTATACAGATCATGATGATGATGATCATCATCAACAGCATCTAGCTTTTTCCTGCTTTTAACGGGAAATAAAATGATTTACCAAAGTGTAAAATTACTATTAGCTTGAATGAGCATGTCTTCTCTGTGTCTATTTATTTTGCGACTTCCTTTCAGGTCCATGTAGTATATAGCATATCACTCATAAGTTACTCGAAGCGTTTTTTTGTGTTCTGTGTTTTATTTGTCGGCGAAGCGAAGATCGAGTTCTCAAACTTTGCTCTCTGCTGATGATCTTATTTAATGTCATGATGTGTGTAGCGCAAAAACCCATCTCCTTAATTTTTTGGATATTAGCCAGAAACCGGGAGAAATCATTTGAGATGTTCTGCTAGCTTTTTTGAATTCCGTGTGAACAATAAATAACTACTTTTGATTTGATCCTCCTGTGTCTCTGTGTGCTTCAGCTCATGCGCACTTCCTTTATATAATTAAATATTTCTACGTGGATCGAAGAAGAATTTGCGTTGTGGACTCATTAAAACTGTCGCTCTCTCGGGGGATGGGCGTAGGAAGCGACGAAATGTTTTATTTATGTCAGAAGGTGAACCATGAATTTTTTAGGGAGAATTCATTTCGGCGTAGTTTTTTTTATTCACTGTCATAAGTAAAAACTGCTTCAAATGAATGTCTTTTTCCATGCGAAACGGTGAAAGGAACACACTAAACTATAATCTAATTTCCAACTTAATTCTAGAACCTACTATTACAGTCTTGGACTACAAATGTAATTTTTCTCTTTTTTTCCTGATCACATCAAGAAAATCTGATCACCGCCAACGGTAATAAAATTTATGCGCTATTAAAAGCACTATGCATAAATATTGGCTAGATCATCATCGTGCATTCATCCATCCTTCTTGACGAAGGGGTTTTTTCTTGTCCATCACTATCACCTCATTCCACTAATCTAAGTTGGAGACTTAAGTTGAAAATGTAAATTTCATCAAATAATCGATATTAGTTTTTTTTCTCATTGCGCAACGTAATTGCCTCCTCATTCCATCCGTCTTGTGTCCGCAGCAGTAAGTAAGTAAAGCTCTCTCTCTCTCTTCGAACGAACGAACGAACCACACCGCCATGCCACACAGTACAGCTATCACCATCGTTGTTGAGTGCCACTGTTGCATGCAATAATAATGCCATCCGCATCCTCATGTAAAAAGCTCAAGGAAAAAAAATCAATACCGACCGACGATTTGATATCCTTGTACATGAGAACGCTTTGCTTTTTCTCCTGACAAAAAACTACTTTACATGAGATATAAAAATAAAGTAAAGAAATTAGTTCATCTACATAACACAAATACCAAAATACCATTCGCCGTTCCTATACACCTTAACTTTGATAATGGCAGTACATCCCTATCTCTATCCGCACTATAGGGCAGGAGTGCAATTTAATATAATGTAACTCGACTCGAACTCATCCAATCCAATCTCCAATTTTTTTGGCATTTGAGCAAGTCACTTCACTCATCATCATCGAGCAAAAATAGCTTTCCCTGTAATGTCACCAAACCAAGAAACATGGCGATCACCATCATCATCGTCATCACCAAACCATCTCTCTTTTTTTCTTCTTCATTACTCTTTACTTTTTTACGTGAATATACTTACGCTCATTTCATACCAGCCAGGCCAGGCCAGGGAAAAAAAATCTCTCAGAACAACAGAGGAAAAAACACGAAGCGACCAAAAAAAGAACTCTTCTTCTTCTTCTACTTACTTGTCCTCTCTCTCTCAGAGGAGAGGCTTCTCCTGAAAAAGTAATAATAATAATATTGCTTGTTTCTGGTAGGCATGTAAAAAATCGAGATAGATAGGCAGAACAGCTAAGCAAACCAGCAGTAGCGAGAAGAAATATTCATCACACGGAAATCATAATGCTGTCGCATGACTGGTGTTGGCATATTATGTTGAAATGGAAGAATATTAAGACTCTTCTTCGTTTTCGATGATGGCGATAGTGATGGTGCTGGTGGTGGCGATGATGATGACGATGATGATGATACGGTGGCGATGCAATGTTCCTCTATAGACTCTCGTTTTGAGTGATTGTACAACCAGATAAAGATTTTTTTTCTCTCCCAGTTTCTACTTTACGCTTTGCTTACTTATTATTGCCATCCGAGGAGGAGGCAAGCCTTTCGTCAAAAAAAATTGGCTTTAAATGCACCTAATACTTAGGTGGAATGTATAACAACCATTTTTCTTCTTAATGTAATTTTTTCTCTTGTCTCTTGCCCCATCTATAAAAATCGTATGGGTTAGATAAAAAATATACATGATATTGTGTGCGTTGTGCCTGGTCTTCATTATTGCTCTCTAATGGGTTAGAGATATGCCACCTCCTTTGTATTTGTATTGTGAAGGGAAGAAATTCTGATTGCAGACCCTGCAAAACCTTAGGTTCTCAGATTCTCACGAAACTTAGTACATATGTGCAATCGAGGTCGCTGATCTCGAATCCGAAGTCAGATTTTCATTTCAAGCTTTCGTTTTCCCGCATTTTTCAAAAAACAGCTGATTTTTGAAAGTGCATGGAATTGTAAGTTTTGAGTTGAAATATATGTAATCAAGGTCGCTGATTACGAATCTGAAGTCAGAATTTGAATTCATGCCTTCCCGCGCCCAAAATTTTCAAAATCAGCTGATTTCTAAAAGTTATCTAATTAGTAAGTTGCATATCAAATTATACATAATCAGGGTTGCTGAACAAGAATCTGACGTTAGATTTTGACATTAGGTCTCAGATT
>JAHZNH010002074.1:0-11267 GCA_027744355.1 Tyrannoseira gladiata | reverse complement strand
CCTGCTTGGCTCTTTGCTCAGCTTAGGTTAGGTTACCTGCTTAGCTAAGCTTGCGTTAAACTTGTGGGGGCAGCGACTATGTTAGTTTAAGCCTGAAAAATATTTAAGCTATTGTCGGGGATGGCATAAAAAGTACCAAGAATTTCGACTTATTTATTATGACGTATTTAGATCGGAAATGGGGTAATTCGACAATTTATTAGCACCGATCGGCCAGAAAATATCCACAATCCGGTTGAAAGGGGCAAAAAATTCTAATTTTTACTTTGATGGATTTAGATAAGAAATAACCAACTTCGGCAGTTACGAGCGGCCATTAGATTAAGGACCAGGAGCTTGTTTAGATTAAATTCGGTTTATCTGGAAAGTTTACGAGTGAATTTAAAGTAAAAAAATATATGGGATTTAGCACGGGGTTTCATTTTTACATCGAGTTTAGCATGGGTTTAGAATAACGGACATTTTTGTTTTGTCCGGTTTTAGCATTACTACTGCAAAAACTAAGTATATAAAAACTGCACATAAAAGTTATACATTCTGCCTCTAAGTTGGTTTATAAAAATATTACCTTGAAACCTGGTAGAAAAGCTCGAAAAGCAAATCTCGTTGGAAAGTCTGAAGTTTCCATGGGATAAATATTTTTCCCGCAGCACTTCTCTGTCATTCTCTCATCCAGGAATGTTGCATTGGGGGACAGAATTTGAGTCAATATCTTGGAATTTTCTCGGATATTAACCTCTATGGAACACAAATGAAACGGTGACATTGTGGTAGAGTAGCCTACCAAGTAGGTGGAGTAAACTCCGTCGTTTCCGGTTTGATCAGCTCCGTTACTACTATCTCCGTCATCGCGCATGGTGATCGGTTTAGGAACAAAATTTCCATTTGCTAATAACTCGGGATGATAGACTCGAAGAGAAACACTCGCGTCCAGGATGGGATTCCCCTGTTCCGTGGAAACGGACACGAACACCGGAATCATTTTAGAATTTGATTGAAGCTCTTGTGTGAGATCTAGAATTCCTAACGACGGGACAAGATTTAATTTTGGAAGTCCGAAACTGGGATTCTTTTCTTGTTCTAAATACATCTCCAGGAAAAGTGTAGGAGTTGGCGAGGGAATGTAGTTTTTCAAGGATAAAGTCCATAATCCAGTTTGGAAGCCACAAGAACTTCCAGAAAATTTGACAACATAACCGTGTTGCCTCACCAGCTCTGGAGAACACGAAACACTGTTTGGAGGAATTAGACTGATATATTCCCCGGGATTGGAGATGCTATTTGGGATCGACATGAAAATGTAAAAGTTCTCCACAAAATTCACATTTCCTTCCACATTAAACTGCAGGGAGCTTCCGACTACGTTTTGAATCTCGACATGAGCCACTTTCTCGATAAATCTGTAGCCGTACTGTTGATAATGAAGGGAGCTCGTTAAATATTCCACGATGAATGATGAGGTAGCCATGGAACATTGTCCCTGATCAGGGAAAGGTGCACAGTAAGGTAATGCAATTACATTTCTTGTGTTCGGAATCCCGTACCAACCCAACCACTCTTTCCCATTGGATTGGAGTCCATCGTCAAAAGTTATCACTGACATTGAATAATTCGTCAGTTGGAATCTGTTAACTGCTGAGCTCATATCACTAATGCCTTCGGAGGATGACGCAAATACGAAGACATTCCATGAGTGGAGCTTAGAAAGTGACAAATTTTCATCGAGAAACTGGATCACCGGGGTTAGTTGACCACTCTTGCCGGGGGCTGTTGGATTCGTGTCGGGTATGAATTCCAGCAGTTTCCTCCTCTCATCAACACTAGTGTCATCTAACTTAGCCGCTAAGATTTTCAAATCACTTCCGCTCGACAGTACAATCCGGACTTCCACCCCATCATTGAGAATCTCCAGAAATTGGGCGAGCGACTGCTTTACGTGCATCAGCTTGAACTGATCCCTCATCTCTCGGGAGTCTTCCACGATGAAGGCGAAAGCGGATTCGAATTGCCGGTCATGTTTCAGCACGCGTATTTCAACCGGCTCCTCTTGTTGCTGAGGAGAATTAGAAGGAAGATTGATGAAGTCCGGGTGCTGGTAAATTATTTCGGAAACACTTTTTCTTTCACAGTACATGTTGTGCTTAGAATTGGTCCAGGGGTCATGAGTTGACTGGTTACAGAAATTATTTGCGGAGCTTTCCTCAATGTAGGGGGCAGACAGGACTGAAGTAGGTCCTTGCTTCAAGTACTCAATCATTCTATTCTTGTTCTTCAGAAGGAACTCTACCGAGCAGGCGGATTCGCTGGGGGAAATGGCTGGAAGTTTTGTGCTCGTGCATGTGGTCAGGTAAGCTTGCTTCTCTTTCGTATAGCAAGCCGGAAACGCCGAGTCACTTCCCTCTACCTCCGTGCCATAACCAATCTCTTCAAAGACACCATACCTATATTTAGCCCACTCGCCGAGTAACAATTTCCCTCTGATGGAGTCGGAGAAAAATACATCGGAATTATTTATGAATGGAAATGGAAGCACGATGAAATCCCCACCGTGAAGACACGGTTTATACTGCTTGGTCCAGGGAAGTCTTTCGGCGAGTGGATGACTTTCCGTGATTTGGAAATGGGAGTTTTTATACGAATGGAGTGGAGAAGCTGGCAGCGGGGGACTCTCTAGGTTACATGATGAATCGTGCCAGGAATACGGCAGTAATATATCCACTTGGCCTAACGTGGCGCGACCCAATGTTGCTTGTGAAAGGCTTTGGGAAAATTCCAGAATGATGGACTGCAACATAAAAAGTAGGAATGGTTAATTTAGAAAAATGACTAAGAAATTATTTGCAAAGGATCTTCAAGTGAGCTTATTATACCTGCAAATTCCTTATAATATTCGCACACTCGTTTTCATTCAGCGTCTCCCCATCAAGGCCGATGACGATACCGATGTATCTCCCGTTTTCGAATTTGATACTCTGTCCACCAATTCCAGTTAAAAAAGTAAGGATGTGAAAAACTGCTAAAAAGGAAATTACAGACTTTGCAAAAACGAGAGCCATTTTTATATGATGGTGACACTAATGGCTCCTGCTTGGCATTCTGTATCCTCGATCAATAAAAGAACAGAAATGACGAACATTTTACGCATAAAATAGCCATGACATGACCAGTAAGCTACGAATTCGGGGATGATACGTCAAGTGATAAACTCGATAAATGGAATGCATATATTTTAAATCTGAGTCATGTTTTCGGCTCCATCTCGTAATCAGAATGATTTTAAGCTTATAGCTTTACCTTTTTAGTCGCATATGCGAAACTGATACGGATAAGCCTTCCTGATAAGATCAAAGTTATTAAATTGTATCGCGCATGTATGATGATGACCAGATGAACAGAAAAAAAAATATTGACACCCGGAGATGATATCGAGTGCATGTACTTATTCATGTCCACTAACAATTTTCGATATTTATACGCTGCATTGCATTTAATTTTCCACGTTTTTCATTCACACTTGTCAACAGCTAGTAACTAGTTATTTGCTTAAGTATTATTATGCGCACTCCATTCACCCTTTCAAACTAAGCTAGAGCTTAAAACTAGATGAAGAATCGTAATCATTATTGAATTTTTTAGGTTGCGGCTATGTCATCATGATTATAATGCAAGCAGTAAGTTAAGTATACACAACTATAATTAAGTTTCGACCATTTTTTCGAGCATAGCTTATAACGTAGTATTATATAGTCTTGTTTTTGTTAAAACATCGGTTTTTTGCATGAGTACTTTCGTTAAAACAGTTAAATTCGATGATTCACATCAGGTGTTGAATAGACATCTATTAAAATTACGTGATTTATATTATATAGTTGCTGTTGTCCCAGCTAATGCTATTTAAATTAAAGTGCTTGAGTACAATAATGTGTTGCAGCTTAATATTTTTCTCTCAGGTAAACATTGCTGAAGTTAGTAATAATAATAATAAATTGATTGAGTAACCTTTCGAGTGGAGGAGAGATCAAAACTATGGTTGAAATAAATAATGCAACATTTACATATCCCCATTTATGTAGGAATAGGAATGTTTTGATGGTGCTGCAAGATGCTTCATTCAAGTAACCGTGAGATAAAATTAGAATTCCAAATCATGTCATTTCCGAGTTCAAATCCAAGCGAACAAAACTCCTTCCAATTCCCGTTTCATTCACAGCTAAATTTCATGTACTTGGATAACCGACGGATTCTAACTTCTAAAAAATCTTAATTCCAATCCAAGCCATTCTTAATTTCAGCTTTTCTCATACGATATTCTTCTGGACATTAACAAATTACCTTTTTCTTCCACATTTTTTTAATATCTGAAAGAAATATAGGAAGAATCGTTTCTTTATCTATTCGTAGTCTCAATGTAGGATGGTGGCATGTCATGATCATACTCGAAGTAATGGTGGGCTGCAGACGTGGGCGAAGAGTGTTCTCCCGATTTTTTCAGTGCGGACTTGAGAATCTTTGGTGTGTCTGGTTGACTCTCCAGCGAAGCTGAGTCCATCATCATGTTCTTCCTTTCGCCGTAGATGCTCGTGGTCATTGGGGAGAAGGAAACCGTTCTCTGAGCGTCTCTACTTGGAACGTTTTCCCAGACGTTGAGGGAGTTTTGTAAGATTGCCTGAGACCGCTCCCGCTCCTCTTCGGTCTCTTCACGCTTCCTGCAATTGGCAAATTGAATTGATCATTAAAATTATTGTCTATCAAATTAACTAATGGCATTACTATGTGAATTGCATTGCATTGCACTAACTTTCGGCAGCACATGAAGTAGATGATGAGCTCCAAGCCGAAGACCAAGACCCCGAAGAGAACGAGCGGTACGATAGTGATGAAGATGAGAAGACGCATGTCTAATCTTATCATCCGTGTCAAGTTCCACTGATCGTTGTGGGTTTGCCCCAAAGTATTGTGTCGATTCTCGACACCGGCTGCATCCTTGACTTTTGGGTGGTGCATGGCCGGATCCAGCTCGTGGCTAGTGTCATCGTCGTCAATCTCATCATCATAGTCATAATCATCCTCCACCTCTTCACTCATTTCGTGGTGTCTCCCACCATCGTGGCCAGAATGGGGCTGGGAGTCCATGTACAGAGGGAAAATCAGGTCATCGCACCGGAATTCTCCGCACAGCTCCTCATGACCGTTCGGGTATTGCGTGAGGTTGCAGAAGCGTGAGTTTCCCGCCGGATACGCGAGATCTAGCTCGTATTGTTGAACAGTGCACCGTTTTGAACGACCGTTGAATGAGGTGAAGTAGATTTGGAAAAAGAACTGTCTGTGGAAGTTCGATTCGCTTTGGAGGAATCTCTCGAGATTCTCCTTCACAGACCAGTACTCCTTCCTTTTGAGATGATTCTCTGGCCAGTTGATATGGTACTTATTCTCGTGCTTGTTATCGAATGGGATGTTTCTGCATCGGAGATTTGTACCCTCCTCTTCGTCGTACATCAACTGGAAACATAGACACATGAACACATTCATTATGCAAATTGGAGGAAGATGTTTCTACGGAGTCGATACCACAGAGACACTTGAAATTGTTTTTATTAACTTACCTTAATATACTTGGAACACGGGACAGCCCCATGGAAATTGAAAGGTACGAGAGACACATTGATGAACAGAATGCGATTCTCAATGTAATGTCCATTGTTGTGTCTCGTAACGCCTCCACCACTGGCTGGATTCACCAGTACCATGCTACTCCCTGGGTTACCATTCGCATTGAAGTGTGGCGTTGGAACGGAACGCTGTCTTAAACTGCACGGAAGCAGATTCAGACTTTCTTCCGTTTTCACCGCCCAAATTTCATTAGGCAGTGGTTGCTGGGAGGTGGAGAGTGGGAATCGATTTTGTGTTGTCTGCGGATACTGCATCTGCTGCTTACCCCTCCCACCAGAAGTGGTGCTCATCCTGCCGCCACCCACTCCTGTCCGTGTGAAAACCCCGCTTCCAGGTGCAATCATGGGATTGGGACAGAGGAGGTCACTGTGCAGCCCGTCTTTAAATATTAAAATACATTTAAGTTTTAGGATTTAGGTTTCTACAAGTTCAAATAGTCATGCAATAATTATAAGTGAGCTTACGATTATCCCTGTCCACGCTGAGGAAGGACCATCGATTAAGTCCCTGTCCGTACTTGATGTGTGGAATCACAATGTTTGTCGGTGGATTGTTCGAACCCTTAAATATGAGCTTTTGAGCGGAACAAAGTAACAACGGAGGTGAGTTATTGAGTATGGTGAGAAGAGCGGCTACAATGAGTATTCTTGAGAGATGGTGGTGGTGTGAAGTCAGACTCATCATCGTCCGTGTTGAAAAAGTGGTGCATCCTAAACGAGCAAACTTCTCGAAGTAGTAGTAGTAGTTATAGTAACTATTATCATTTGTATTGTTGATGTTGTTGTTGCTGTTACTGTTGTTGTCATTAATGGAAGAGATGGGGAGCGTCTCTCCCTCAGAACTTGACTCTCGCTCCCCCTCCGACTGATTGAAAGACTTTCTCACATTTTCCTCCGAAGGAAAACTTGGAAACTTGTCTGAGGAATTGGTAATCATGTCAACATCATCACCCCAACTTCTCCTAATTGAGTGTTCAACAACGCGCCTAGTATCTATCACGGAGTGGAGGTTCTTATTCCTATGGTAAAATGTACTTTTGTAAGAAGATTTCAAGATTGAGTGGGTTTTTTGGCAACTAGAAGATTCAGAATTTGAAAGTTTGTCCCTCCTCCCGAGATTATGGTTTGCTTCCACTGAACTGTGCTGACAAATATGTTGAGCCATGTTTGAGAAAGTGAGTGTTCCTTAAATAAAGTCTAAAGTTTTTTTAACAGGATAAATTAGCTATCTATCTTGAATGGTTGGCAATGATGTCTCGGTTTACATGACTAAATGGTAGTGGTCCTTAAATCCAAATATAGTTGAGAAATTAATTTTATATTTTTTCCTAAAAAGAAAGACAAAATATCCCCTAGCATTTTCCCCCTTGCCCGAGAATGAGATGAATGAAATGAAAAAAAACTATATGGAATGATGCTCCAGAACGAGGGGAAAAGTTGAAGTGAGAGAGAGAAAGAAAGTATGCCATCCGACTCGCCAAAACAACGGAGTGTATCAAGCCCAAACGTTGTTCATATGCCTCTTCCTGTGTTTTCATGAGAGAGAGGTCCATGCATATTACAGTTTAAGGTTGTGCAAAAAAAATATTTTCTGTGAAACGTACCACCAGGAGAAGTACCACTTAATGCTTTCTCCTTTGCTCCCTTCTTCCCCAGCTCCAGCTCCAGTTCAGCTCCCATTTCCCAGGGAACATAGCGAACTATTAATGCCATTTTTTTGCAGGATGTTTCGCGCAAAAAAATGAGAGAGACACAGGGAGAAACAAGGGAAGGCAGTAATGCTCCAGTACCCCACTTTTCATTCCTTCTCGTGTGCTCACTCACTCGCTCTCTCTCCAGTCCAGGGAAATTTACATTTGAAACTACTAACTACCACGTATAGTTTTATTGGCAGTGGATGAGGAGCAACTCTGCTGGAGAAAGAAAACTCTGGTGGACGACGACGTATCCGATTCTATCCCATATCCCATCCAATTGTACCTACCTCCACTAGCTTCTGTGGCTTCTGGTACTCTCACTTGGTTTCCTCCATCCTCATTTTCTTCGGTTTCTCTCCCCATCCAGGAAGAAGGTCCAGTGATGTTCTGGGAAAAACGGGATATTTTGCTTCTATCTCTCTCTCTTCCTCCATCCACTTCACACCATTTTTGCTGACTCTAAAAATATAAAAAATAGATGCATGAGGCAATCAAGAAGAGCATTTCGTATGGCACATTTACGCTTTTTGTCATGTCATGAAGGCATGTACATATCTTCCGTATTCTTCCTCCCTTTTTCCTCTTCTTTATTCTCCACAGGAAAACAAATCGATCCATATACTTACACCAACACCGCCGCCGTTCCTTTTTTCTCCGCACATAATCATGCTCCACTACTCCAGAAATGTCTATTTCCCTTACGCTTTGCCCTTTTCAATTTCACTAGTAGCTAGTACTTCTCCAGAGAAATAACGCCGAGAAGTACATACCTCTATGCATTCTTGATGTGAACAAACTGCCTTTTTCTCTTTTTATGGAATATTTATTACTATCACTCTATTTGCGTATTTTTCGCTTTTTTCCCCTCCCGGAGAAGGAAAATTCTTCCTTATCTTACCTTCTGCTATCTCGGGTCCGGCACTTTATTTTTTCCCTTGTTTTATCTGGAAGTTGGCACGAAATATAAGAGAGGTTTTTACCCTTTTTAGTAGGTTGTTGGTTCGTTCGTTCCAATGATATTTTCGGTATCATCGAAAAAGACAAAGGCAAAAGTAGGTGGGAACGATCGTCATCATGAAATTATTATGCCATGGGAGGAAGGAAGCAGAGACAAAATGGAGAAAATGGAACGGAGGAAATTAGATTAATTCTTCTCGGCATACCCAAACCTTAATCATATCAATGCGGTGCGGTGCGAGCCAGCGAATCGACCGACCGACCACGCCACGAAAGTCAACAATCAACTGATCAACATCAAGCTACTAGTAGGCATGCGCATACAGAATTCGAAAAACTGGCAACGAAAACAACAACAAAGCGGCAAAAAACAGCACAGCGCATGCGTGTCGTTTGACTCGTTCCTTTGTCTTTGTTTGGCTGTTGACAAATTATAGGGGGAGGAATTGAATTAGGAGCGACTGAGCGACACGCGATCATATTTTGATTAGTGGGGCTTTTGGCTTTTAGCATTTTTAATGGAAAGATAAATAGAAGTGCAGCTGTTATGAAAGAGGAAGAATAATACAATAGAGAATCAAAACAAGGAATTCATCACCACCACAATAAAAAAATCAATCTAGCAATTTCATCGTAGAGCGTTAATCTAGACGAGGGAGTTCTAGCTATTCTTCTAACAGGGCAAAAAAAACACATGAATAGTTAGAAAAACTGGTTGTTTTATCCTCCATATAATTGGTTGGTGTATAAAGGAAAAAAAATTACTACGGTAGTAGAAATCCTAGTAGGATTAGTGCGATTGCAGTTTCTAGAGATCGAGTTTCCTCGCTCTCCTGTCAAAAAAAGAGGGGAAGAGCGGAATGCGATATTGGATTTGGATGGTGGTCTTGGTCTTGGTCTGTCGGCAAATTGGAGAATGCGAATGTGCCCATGCATATTTTAACGTTGCTGCTGGTCAGTTGTTAGAATGGACCGTTACCACCACTACAGAAGATGAGGGATAACAAGAAAATGCGTAAAAAATTACCATCACACCACATCTCTTGAGGCGTAGCAGCCAGCATCTTATGAATTTTTCAGCCTCTTCTTGGATTCTGATCTACGGTAAGGTAAGTAAGTGCATAAATGATAATGGTGGTGTTGGGATATTGGGATGACGGCCGGTCGGCTTGGCTTCTTTTCATTTGCTCGCTAGCATTATGCGTGCGAGATCAAGCAGCGAAGCAGATTGAGTGACAACGACAACTCTACTACATGGTTATAAAATGCTATTAATTCTTCCCTTAGCGAAATTACCGTTGTGCTTGAGCCGGTGGACTGAAACCAAAACATAATTACCACAAGCAGGTTCTTTGTCCAGCTGAAGAGCAGCTCTCTAGAGTAAATGCTGGGTTGTCATGTCTTCTCCAGAAAAAAAATCATAAACACGGAAAAGAATTACGGATATCTTCCGCGTTTTCTTTAACGCTTGCCTCCCTACTGATATCCTGTCCACGAGAAGACTTGTTTGGCAGTTAAATAGGTAGGCACTCATTATTATGTTTAACGGTTAAGTGGCTTACATTAGACGAGGATGGGATGAATCGATGGACTAGCGGTGGTGAGGAACAAGATACGTTATATTCTCGCTCCCTCATTTATAATCATCCTGCCCCACAATTAGCGTCTCTAATGCGAGATCACCAACGGCACAATTAAAGCTGTTGACCACAATCGTCTCCAATCTCCATCATTTTCATATAGGGCTGTTTTTTTACATTCATACTCATTATGCACTATTAATTTTTTAATGCTCTTTTTAGTAAAGACCAACCAATTTTTGTAGTTTTTGGGTGTTTTTGTATGAACAAGACCTGCCTTGCTCTTGATTATTTTTTACAATATTGAAAATGTGGAAGCGATGGGGCAGTAATCAGAATAGGTGATTGTTGTAGCTAGGGTGCATAAGTGGCTGGAGAGTGGCCACTCGGCTATTTTTTTGTAGAGGAACTGGTCGGCACATGCTTCTTGGTGTGAGATGATGGGAACGGGTTCCTGTCAAAAAATTATGTGGTTGTGGTAGGTTCCAGCACCAATGATGCATCAATTAAATGGACGTTTTTAGCTGGACGATGACATCCATCCATCTATCCATCAGTGGCCACTCAAATCTTTCCCCCTTAGTGTTTGAGATTGAGTGAAATAATTATGCTGGTACTATATTAACCGACGGTAACGATGTAAAGTTCATCATTTGGTCTTGCCAGTTAGTCCGAACAGCATCAGATCTGCTGGCCGCTCTGAGCTAAATTCACATTCCTCTTGTGAAGTTGACAAGCGTGCTTTGCTAAATTTGGAAATTGTGCTTAAGTTTTACAAAGCAAAAGAATCCGAATTAAGCTGCAGTCATGGCGTTTACTGTGTACGAGTACGAGAAGCCCGCGTTGGAAGAGGTGAGAAATGGATTTGAAATTCATGAAAACTGTAGAATTTCTGCAAAAATGTAAGGAAAAATTTACAGAATATTTTATTTCCAATTAATTTGATTCTTTAACTAAATTTATAGCTCCGGGAGATCATGAAGGATGAGGTTCAAGATGAACGCACCCTGGTTCGTTTCCTCCGGGCTAGAAACGGTGACGTCAGGAAGGCTGAGAGTATGCTCCGTAAATCTCTGGAGTGGCGCAATAATAACGACATCGAGCAAATCAAGAAATGGGAAATACCCGCTCTTGTGCAAAAGGAACTGCGGATGTACTACTGCGGAACTGACGCTGAAAAGCGTCCAGTGTACTTGATGCCAATCGGCAGATGGGATGGAAGAAAGGTTAGTTAATTATAATTAACTAATTAATTAATTAATTATAATTAATTGACTGTGATATCAAATTCAATTAATAATGATGGCTAACAGTATCCAAAACCAAATTTACACATTGATTTACAGATACTTAATTATAATTAA
>JAHZNH010002073.1:0-11042 GCA_027744355.1 Tyrannoseira gladiata | reverse complement strand
TATTATGGAGTTTTATTAAATTGTCCATTGTTGATTGGTTTCATAATTTGGGCAATAGAAATTGTTAGAAAAAGTATGGGCCAGTCAAATCTAGATAGAATTGGATTGGATTAGATTGGAAAAGCTTAAGTTGAGTTGTTGCAATTAGTGTACATGCGCATCTTTCGCAAGGGAAAAGAATTGATTAATTCTTATTGTATCTATCATGGCAAAAATATTTAATTTGAGGTTCCAATTAGGGCAAAAATGAATCCATAGAAAATATTTGTCTGCTGCGAGTCCATTAGAAGATGCAAAGACGTATAAGGTCACTGCTAGTGTGTATCACCACCACTGCGATGGGTAAAAATTGACTTTGACATGTGCTTTTGTTCATCTTTCCTACAGCCTCGAATCTCCTCCTGCCCTTGATAATATTCTCATGTTGGTAGCGAAACTGACACATTCGTAATTACAGTTCTGGGAGATGAGCATTTAAACCACATGGGTTTGGGTCTAGCATCTCGAATGGAAAGGAAGAGGAAAGAGTTGAGATTGCATTGCTAGAGAGCTCCACATAATATTTCTTTTTAGACAGAAAAAATGCCCTCGGGAGGGAGGCTCGATATCTAGGTCAGACTGACAAAAAAAGAGAGAGATGCAACTAGAACTAATTTACGATGCTTCCTTCTCAAATCTAAAAACTCCACTTGAGCTGAGCTGCAAGATGAGAGGATGAGATCGTCACGAAAAAGAGGAATGATGATGATGATGAGACCTATGATTATGAGGTGGATCTCGATCTCACTCAAAGACTCAATAAGGGATGATGATCATAATCATCACCGAGTCCTAGGCGGAGGGAGGGTGACTGATACTCGACAGAGAATCGTGCCGTGCCGCAAAGAAAAATTAAATGAAAAGTTTGCTCAAGCCTGGTTGCAGGAAGTAAATAGTAGCATAGTTAGCGAAACTGAAAAAGAAATGGAGCTCGACAAAATAATGCATAAGTGAACAATAAAAATCGAAATGAATGATAACAAGCAAGGGGGAATGATGATGATGATGAACTGCAGATTCCCAGAAACTTGAGCAACTTGAACTGGTAGAAATAGAAATGGAGGAATTAGTCGAAAGTCGGAGAGATGCCTAATCATGATTCATGAGGAGACAGAGAGTACTAACCATGTACGATAGTATGATCCTCCTCGACATCTCTGATTTTTCAGATTGGGGATAAGGAGTCACGAAGGAGGAATGCAACGAGTGTCAAAATGTCAAGCATAATCTAGAGTTAGAGTTATCGCTTCCATCGCTAATTCGTAATCACGAGCGGGGTAAAATGGTACGGGAAAAAGCTATTCCTGGTTTTTTATTTATGGCTTTGACCGTTCAACCCTTCCCTAAAGAAATAGATGGGAAGAGGAAGAACAAAAGGGTCAGACAGATGAGAGAGGAACAAATTATAAGGACTTTGAGTCCTTTTTTTGACTTGGGGTAAAGTAGTAGGGGGAGTGACAATATGGACGAAATTGATCCTTTCATTCTACCCCTTCCCCAAAGGTAAACATGAGTAGTATTTATTTTTGTCAGAAGTCAATAAAAACAACTTTCAATTTCACTTGTCCTCATCAAAAAAAATATTCCTATTGGTTTGTCCTTTGTCCAGTCCATTAGAAATGAAAGGGAAAGGACTTGGACTCTACCATTGGGTAGAGGTTATCCAAAGTACATGAAAAGGTTGTGACTGTGAGCACGGAATCCCAAGAAAATTTTCAGTTTCTATTGTCCATTCACTTGGTGGTGCCCACTGAACGTGAAGGAGTCAATGCATTCAACTATAAATATATGTAAGCCCAGTTCATTATTTTACCCTGTCCCGTCAACCAATGCTTATCAGTTTTTTACGTAAGTTCATAATCATCTTCTTGAAAAAAAGTCACACCTCAGGTGATTCTCATCCCCAATCTTTTGATCCTTTTCCTATCGTGTCACATCCGTCATTGTCATCCCATCATTTTTTTTCCTCTGAAGACTTTCGCTTTCTGTCACGCTCACGCTTCTTCATCTTCCATACGGCTTAAGTATCATTCCAAAGGTAGAAAAAGGAGATAATGATGGTGCATACCTAGTCATTAAATACTTTATTTTCTCTATTTTGCTCATTCACCAAAAAAACCTACAAACGAATGTCTACTTTTATATTCCCTCGAAAGGCTCGAAATAGCATTTTCTTGTTCGAAAATTGTATTGCGAGTTAAAAAATCTTATTATTATTCTCTCTTCTATTTACAGATGGGATTTCCTGTTAGCCCCGCCAAAGCAATAAAATTTCAGTGAAGAAGGCGATGACGCAGCAACCTCTATTCTGGAGCAGCGAATCTGCCTGTGCCAAGAACACAACAGGAAAAATGCTGTCATCATCATCATCACAATCATTTGAAAGCGCGATTAAGCCAAAAGTCTCGCGAGGAATTGGAAGAATGAGAGCAACATCATCCTTCAGCATGGCGGCGACCACCACCACCGCCTCTCGGTGGTGTTTTCTTCTAGTCACTTACCTAGCAATTTCTGCCATCATCCCATCACCAGTAGTCGTTGCCACAGGTAGAGCAAATTAAAATTAGAGTCGTAAACTATTTTTTCCCTATTATCCAAATTTCAAATTCAAACATGCCATCCATAAATCGCGAACCCGTAGATATCATCGCATCGGCTCCATCACCGTTATAGTGCTTGTTCCACTTATCATCACCGTATCATTATAACACAACATTCCTAAAAGTAAACAGTAAATTTTAAATTGGCAAACGATTCCCTTTTGTTCCGCGATAATTGGATTTGTTGGGAACTCTTTATGATCGCGAGTAACTGAGTGAGTAATTTGTCGGTGGTTGGTTGGTGGTATGTAGTAGTCGGTCAATTATTGGGGATGGATTCGACGATCCTCCTCTTTTTTTGTGAGGTGAAGCGAACGCAAAAAAGGGATCATCGCTTCCACCCTTACTAACTAATCATATATCCCGTCATCATCAAATGAGCTCATAATCATAATAATCTTTGAAAAAGTCCTATTTATACTAGAGCGTCCACACTAGGCCGACACCGACGCCACAAAAAATTATTGACATGAGATACAAGCAAGTTAGCACCTGATTTGTTCCCCATTAAATGCCTCCTTAATAGTTTGACAAGTTACAAGCAATCTATTAGTCTGTGTTCATGCCGTTCAATAATATTATCTCAATTCTATTGTATTGCATATTGATTTGATGGCTCGGCGGAGCCATATAGCCAACTTTAGAATTAATTGAGTGAGTGAGCGAGTGATAAAATGCCACATCCCCTAACTTCCGGCCCTGTTCGACATCTCCACTAAAGGCGAATGAAAAAAGGGGATGATTGATAAGGGAAGAAATATTTTGTGATAAAATTAAACGCCAAAGTGCCTACACTTCGTTTAAGTGAGAACATGGAATTTAGATTTATCGATTATCTAATCTAGATCAATAAGAAAATATTGATGTAGTCACGTTCTCGTGGGGAAAAAATAGGATGTGCTTGAAAAATGCAGCTCTACAGCTAAGTCTACAGCTTTCTTCATTCTTCATTAGTTTGGCGTGGTAGTAATGATGCAGGAGTTTTTCCTCTTACATTAAAAAGGCAGCCTCAGTTTTTATGTAATGGGAGTAGACAAAATGTATTTATTCTGTGCAGAAAATGTGGGTAAATGAGTTGAATTAAGTGTGTAGATAGCGGCGAATTTTTCTTCTGCATTTGGCATCATGTAATAGGATTTTGATGCAACGAAGATGTAATGCATTCACTTACGCATACCAACTAAGATCCTGAGGGGATGTGGGTAAAAAAGGGGAACATGGGATGAGATGATGAGGTGTGGGGATTCGTAACTCTTGAATTTGAAGATTAAGTAGACGTGATTTTGATTTCTTGATTTGTGAATCCGTGCGTGCATCCCGTGTGGCTGAGGGGTAGAAGAATGGATCGAGGTGATCATGAATCACGAATGGTGATTATGCTGACTTGAGAGTGTACTAGGTTTTAAAATGGTGTTGGTCTGGTGCAGTATTGTCAATAAAAACCGGCATAACTTGAAAGGCCCTTCGTTAGTGGGTTAGTAGGCATGAAAAGATGAGAAATGTCTTTCTCTGACACCAACGCCAACACAACACTCAGTTTTTATGACATAATAAGCCATATTTTTCGGGAAGGAGGATGTAAAAAAACGTCCCACGATGCAATATAACGCAATAGTTACTCGTTCGATGACACAAAAGAATCAAGAGTCATTCATGCACATCTCTGATTCTCAGATTCTGGTTGGTTCTGTTCTGGCGCATCTTCAGAGAGGAGGCAGGTGGAAGAGAAGAGATGAATGAGAAGGTGGAAGTGGTGCTTTTCTAGGTCAGTTTGGTAACCAAAATCGTTTCTTAGATGAAGTCAGCGTGTGAACAAAAAAATATCAGTTTTTTGAGGGAGGAGGTGTGAAAAGTATTTACTTAATATCTATTTTGATGATTCTACAACAAATATAACACCTGCCTTTCCTCGTCTCAAAACTCAAATACTGGCATAACCCATGCTACTTTTTCCCATCACGGGGAAACAAATGAATTGAGAAACCGCAGAACCGTTAGACCTTTGATTTGAAATGAATGGATGGTCTCTGTTCTTCTGAGGAAATGTTATTTTGGGAAGTTCTCATAAGACTTCTGCCAGGACCAGCAGAGATTTATTGATGAATCCTATTGTTAGGGACACAATAGAATTGCTCACATCAATTGCGTGCGGTCACGATGAAGGAGGGAATTCGATTGCGATTATTTTTGCTGTCACTTGAGCTCATCATCATCATGATTAGGATTAGGACGTGAGTAAATGAGCGAATTTGATCCTCTGGTATTTAAGCGGAAAGTACTAGTAGTGTAACATCACAGTCCATCATGGCTAGGGCCATTTTTTCAGATGGAGTGAGGATAAATGGATAAAATCTTAATTTCTGCTAGGTAGGTGAAAGATGTTCTTGGGAATGAATTTGAAATGTCGTGCGGAGCGAGTAAAGACTCGAGCTTTAGAAAGGCTTTTTGGACGCAAGAACAAATCCTTTGATCATTGTGATAGTCATGAATCCATTTGATAATATGATGACAATGATAGTGCAGATTTTTTTCTTCTTCATTAAAAAAATTTGATATAGTATCAAGTCTAAAAAATTGCTATCATTAAAGGATCAAGGGACTGAGTCAGTAAGGCGAGATGTAAAGTTCTTTAATGCAGGAGGTCATCCTCGAGAAATAAGTATACTCGTTCGTGTCATTGTTCCATCCATGCATTTTTGCAACGTGCAATTTGTCATCTGGCCTTATCACTACGAAAAAATCTACTTAAATGTCCATAAAATACACAGAAACACGCACTTTAATTTGCACATGCACAATAAAAAATGTGACAAGAAGATTAGCCACTTAATGCGGAAAAATGTGTAAGAATGGAATCCTCAGACATTCATGCAATAGGGAAAAATTTAATGTAGAATTATAAATTACATGGATCAATTATGCATGCCTTAATAATGCACTTTTTTTGTGAAAAGATGAGCGACAAGTGAGGTGAAGATAGTAGTGAGCTGAGGTGATTTGATAGTCTGATCCTCATCTAATCAAATCACACACGCCACGGATCGTCCGATCGTGTCGTGGCTATTTTGTCATTTTGGAAAAAAGAGAATGTACTGTAGTGGTGTTCATTTCATATCTATTTTCTGAACCAATGACACTTGACACAATCCTTCAGGATGATAAGTCATAACATCACATCACATCTACACCTAGCAAAGTCATAGTCACACACTGACTCCCAGAGTGAGTAAGACAGTCGTGTCATGTGACATTAGAGGTTTCCCTTCATTACCAATTCAAGTGAGAGGCTGAAGGGTCCTTAAAGTAGAAAAAAATAGAAGGGAAAGCATTTCCCCAAAAAATCAAGCATAAACTACATAAGTATTATCACATATCCATGCAGTCGGTATCGGTATCATCGTCACTTCTCGTCGTGACACCATGGATCATGCCAAGCCGTGATTGAAGAGTGAATGAGTTAGTTACCGTTATTCCTTGGAGTAGGACTAAAGACTAGTAGATGCTTTTTTGAGTATGTTAGAATCTCACATTTCGCGAAAAGTAAAAAATAGCCTTAGCCCCATCACCTGTCAGAGAAAAATTTACACTAGATTAGTCACCACAAAGGTCGTCGAATGAATGGATGATTTCTTGAAGCGATAATTTAATGATGGTGATCTGCATTCCGTGCACCCACCAGTGAGCTTAAAATGCGTCGCGTTGCATTGTGATGTGAACTCGCTGCGACTGCATCAACAGTGGAAACAGTCCTCATCACCATCATGATCATGCCAATGTCGTCCCTTCTCAATAACAAAAGAGTGCCATAATACGACAATTTTTTTATTTGCTGCATAAGGAAAGAAGAAGACGAGCCGAGTCACCTTGTTTAGCGCTTTTTTTCAAAGATAAGGAATCATTGGCGCTGTGTGTTGTGCCCTATCACTCTTTCAATCGTCATCATCGCATCTCAGCAAGAATCCAAATCAAATCGAAATTAGTTGTGTTATAGGAAAGAAGTGCACCCATAGCCAATCACAATAAAAATGAATTGAGATTGGATTGGATTGAATATATTTTTATTCTTTTTTTTTTGCTTTACTACCTGAATCATGAATAAATAAGTAGTAGTGAAATGGATTGGAACGTGCGCTCGGCTAATAAGCTAATTTAATTGCTATTTCACAGTCAAACTCCTCGTACACTTAATGACTAATGAGTTTGTTGATCACATTACGCACAACAGGAACATCAGAGGGGATCGAAAGATGATGAAGAAGAAGAGGAAGCTGTAGCGAAAAAAACAAGAGCAATTTTTTGCACTACTTCTTTTAATCACTTGGCATTAACTTTACGTATGCATACTTCTCATCATCATCCCTAATGACTTTTCGAACATGATTTGCTCACGCTTGTACATTTTGACATAATTCTCTGCTAAATTGCGAGTAGGTAAATTAGTGTCAATTTAAAAGAGCGGGAATACTGATGATGGGGATGCTTCTTTGGTGAGAATCTGAAATGCCATTTATTCCTTGGAAATGTGAACATTACCCAATTATGAAGGCAATTAGAAATCCGGACCAATGTAAGGGACTATAGTACTTACTTACTGCTTTAATACGATTCTCCTATTAAGTATATTTTGAATTGAATTCATTTCATTCTCCCATTTTCAAAGGCATTCCTCAAATGCAACGATGACATCGCAATCTAAGTCGGTCATCAGTGCACACACAACACGACATTACACTCTCGGCATTTTCCAAATAGTTCTTTCCACACGTCACCTTTCCTAACTCTACCAAGCCGCACAAAAACCGTTTAGTGATGTGCCATACTTTATTCGACAAAAAATGTTTTTAGAAAAATACTGACGATGATGATGATGATCCGTATTGATAAAGCTGATTCCGTGTGGCCTGTGTTGTTGTTGCATCATCATCATCACAAAATATATATCCCTTTTGACATTTAAAACAGATAATAATTGCATGACGTCTTCAAAACTTAAATTTTGCATTTTTCACACTCGAGCCAAAAAAGTGATTTCGCGTTGGCTTTTGGCTATGCCAGACCAGGTGCACTTTAAGGGTATTACCTTACTCACACCTCAAAGAGTAATTTCCCAGGTTAAG
Organism: Tyrannoseira gladiata; assembly: GCA_027744355.1. NCBI lineage: Eukaryota > Metazoa > Arthropoda > Collembola > Entomobryomorpha > Entomobryidae > Tyrannoseira > Tyrannoseira gladiata. The sequence continues at coordinate 3,286 of JAHZNH010002073.1, read as the reverse complement.
CAATGCCCCAGTCACAACAGTCAAACTGTTGTAATTGTGTACGTTGTACAACGGTAAAGCAATGTTCGCCATAAAGTCGACGCGACGTGTGCATTTGTACTATCACATCACTTTGGATTGGAAGTGTATTTTTTTGGCAAAAATTATCCATTGCGTACTGTATCTGAACATAAGTACCTCTTGACCATTTTGTATAGGAATTATTATTATGTTAATTATTCCAAAGACATGGCTCATTAGTCAATAGACTAGAGTGAGAAGGGGGAAACCATTTTTTGGCAAAGGGCACCACAGAATAAAAAATGATGAGAGATAATACCCTCGACAAGAAAAACATATTGCATAATAATGAGCAGCGTCGAATAAAGATACCACCACCGCTGAACTACTAACAAATTAAATTGTATTGTATAAGAAGGTATTGGTACTACGACTACCCGTAGTAATGTCTTGTATATTTCCCCCTTGAGAGGGAGAATTATTGCATTGACACATGAAATAAAAAGTGATAAAACACGGAAAGGATGGAATCACTAGATTACAGCCATCAATTCATGTGACATATGCGCATACCACCGGCGGCGGGGCAATTAAAAAGGATTCTGAAGTGTTTTTTTGGTTTGGAGTGGGGGATTTTTTTGGTAATCGCTCGTCTTGTCCAACACCAGATCGATGCGATGTGATGCTACGGTGGCATCATCATCATCAAATATCCAATGCAATGCAGTAACAAGTGAAACACGGTGCAAGCGCAAGTGTTGCAATTTGCAAAAAATAGATTTTGCAGAAAAATCAAGTTGTACATCACTAGCATCCACTCCACTCCACTGCAACAAATTAGCTTTCCTTTTTCCCTGACAATGAGATTCTTTAGGGGGTACTTATTCTCAGTCACCTACTGACTGCCTGATTCCCCATATTTTGTGTGAGATTTTTTGCATGGACTTTATACGGAGCGGTAATGATGGTCTTTGCTAAATTTCGTATGAGAAATGAATTGTGATTTGACTTGACTTGTGGTTGGGTTTGGCCTGGCATGGTTTGGTCTGGTGGCGAAAAACACGTAGTTGTAGTTCGCATAAGGAAACGCTGCCTATTAGAAGTGCAAACATAGCATCGACTTTGACAAGAAAACGTGCACTACCACACCACCATCACTTCAAGAGAATTATTCTGTAGAAGTGTCATTAGCCATTTTTCCTCCTGCCGGCCGTAATTATTGCAAAAAAAACTAAGGCAAGCGCCCCTCGCAACTTCATCCTGTACGTTTCGGTCTTGCCATGCAGTTGAGCAATCAATGTGAATTTAGTAGTAATACATTTTGATTGATTGAGTGATTTAAAGCATTTCTTGTTTTCGATCGTGATCATCATTAGTAATTAAGTTCGTGTGCGTAATGGGCATCACGGAGAATTTTCATTGCTTTGAAAAAATCTAAGAATTCAATCAAATTGTGGAAAAAATACGTCCCTACTAATTGGATGACTTTTGAGCGTTTGCAGAATCAGCAGAATTGCAGATCCGTTCCTTTAGAAAAAGAAATTATCAGGATCCTGAGTAAAAATGCATTTTTCTGTGGTGCATGTCTGATATTATCACTGATGTTGCTCTTGCTCACTACAATACAGTACTTCTCTTTGGTGGTTGGTAGGTTGGTGGGCTCATTCTGTATGCCAAATCCATCGAGAAAAAATTGAGCAAAGAGAGCCAACCAAACCAAAACCCATGCCCAGGGGAAAAAATTGTAACGACTGCGATTACAATTATTGCAACGTTTAAAAATGATGGATTGTTACAAAGCTCGAGAGTCAGAGTTCCTGTGAGTACTGCTGCACTACAGAACCTGCACATGGCAAAAAGGCAAGTGCTACACGAAGGAATTTTGGCTGAAGTACTTATCTATTTGAATTAGTAGTACTTTCATACGAATTTAAGTGCACACACGAGATCTCTCTAGAACTGCATTTGAATCTAGTTTACTGACTGAGATTCGAGTGGCTCTATCATCTAACCTCTCATTAGAATTGGAATATATTTCGTGGTATGACTTTAACTAGTGCAGTATGTTACTGTTTCTTGCGATCATTAGGATAATGATTAAGGCACTACATACACATATACTGCCTCTGCCCACTTGCTCCTCTAGGAAAGAATTTTAAAAGTGAGACTTGGGCTTGGTTTCATTTTTGCCTGCATTGCATCTCTCATTTTACTGGCGTAGCGTTGTTTTGTTGGTCAAAGTGCGGTGGATAAGATCAGGTTTTTGGAGGCTAGAGGGAGAAGGCATCCCCCTTGAAAGCACTTATAGGTATGCTTACTTTGGTAGGTAGCTAACCTTAAAAAGCGTAAAAAACATTAAAATTTTGAAAGATGAGCCCAGCAGTGCTTCTTTTCAATTTTCCTTTTTTCTGCCACTTCATCTTCATTACACGACTGGGAGGAGGCTATACACTGATTGCCTTACATTTCTTTCCCCACATCTCTTGCATTTCTTGTTCCTCTCGGCCTCTTCATCATAAAAACAAGATCAGAAGATGAAACGTAATGCACACAGTTCGATTCGAAACGGTATAGTGCTGTATTGTTTTCCTTGCGGTGGTTGAAAATTGGCTTAATAATATAATTCAGTCCATTCATCATCATCACCATCACACTGTGCAATCTTTTTCACTGCACCACCGCACTGACCTTAATCCTTATGATTAAGATTAGGACCGGCATCCAAAAAGAAAAATTACTTTTACCACTTTCAGCTCCATCGCGGATAAGGAGGATGAGAGTGGTTTTGGAGCGCGATCAGCTTATCAATTTTCATTTTTTTCGAAAGAAAAGCGAGCTTCACAGCGAGAGTACCTATTATACAACAACAACCCTCTGTTTTTTTATGAAGAGAGTTTCTCTTCAAAAAAATAAACATTTTATTTAGTTACCTCTTCCTTTGAATGGAATGCCCTTAAACTGCTAGCTCCTCATTTGAATTACAAAATCGTTATTTTGGTAGAACGATCAAAGTCGTCATCCAAGAAAAACCAGAATATTTAAAGTTTAAGGAGATCGAAAACACTGAAATGGGGTAATAAAAAATTGGCAATTTTTCGTAAAAAATGGAATATATTTTTTCAAGATGACGAGCGTAGTGGACTCATCATCATCATCATTGTGGCATAATCATATCTGGCTTCTGGCCAGTCTGGCTTTAGTCTTCAGTCTGGCTTTAGTCTTCAGTCTGGCTTTAGTCTTCAGTCTGGCTTTAGTCTTCAGTCTGGCTTTAGTCTTCAGTCTGGCT
>JAHZNH010002072.1:0-35199 GCA_027744355.1 Tyrannoseira gladiata | reverse complement strand
CAAGTATGCAATAAAAAGTAACAATGTTCCATCCTCCCCCTTTTTAGGAGGCGCATTTTGTTTTGTGTTTCTTGGGCATAACAATAAACTTTGAATAATCTTGCCATGCATGCGTTGATGCAATGATGCTGGGAAAGAAAATCCCGAGGATTCTTTTCTTCTCGGAAAAGTATACTTAAGTAGCACTAAAATGCTCGAGACGTCATGCATTGTTGTAGAGCGTGGCCCCGCCACCACTACCACTATATATCGTTCCCTGGAAATCGGGGGTGTTTCAGTCAAAATGCAAAGGAATCATAATGATGATGCCATCCCGTCTGCCTCTCGCTCCCTCGCTGCGTAATGGCATTATTATGGTTATAAAATTGCGAAAAAAAACATCTCCCGTTACTCCCGTATCTTCTGAGTGCCACAGCAATGAGCGCATTTATCGACGGCAAGCATGCGTTATTATTGTGCGTGATGGAAGGCAGTTCGAAACCGTGGCGCAGAGAGCAATAACGATTAAGCGATTCAAGAAAAAAATGCACATGAAAGCATTCCGAATAGGAATCTTACTCAGGGCCTTCTTCAATGTGACTTTCTCACTTTGCCCCGTAGGGAAAAAAATCTTCCGAGAATTCCCAAAAAAACTACGAGAAACCGATAAAGTTTTCTGAGTACTTGTTTATAATAGTACTTCTACCGGAAATGCGTCAGGCGCTTCGAAGCAATTTTCAAAGTCAGTTAAAACAAGGGGAAAATTTTTGGCGTGTTTTCTCTCGATATGAGTACGACCACTGCGACCGCATCAAAAAAACCAACTCTGTTTTCTTCATTATAGCGCCTTTGCATACGGAGAAGTATGTGCACGTAGATACATTGTACTTGTGTTTTGTGTAGTTATTTTTTCGAGATTGCATTGCCAAGAAAAAAAAGAGTTTTTTTGTAAGGAGGAGTAGACACGCTACGCATATTTTGTTGGAGTTTTTCAAGTCGTGTTTTTTTTTGTTTTATCTCTTGCTGGCATGCTTGCAAAGCGCCGTTTTGTATTTTGAAGACGGAAGTTGAGACTGGGGAATTAAGAGGATGAAGGACGGGACGTGATGTTATGTTGCGTAAGATCGAAAATAAAGTGCGTTAATAAATAATGTGTGCAGCTCCGCAGTCTCAGTGACAGGAACAGGGAAAGGCTATTTATAAAAGCACATTTTAGATAGTTCAATGTTAGGCCGACTCGTGCATCCCATTCGAAGGGGGAGAGAATGAGTGGGGTATTTTAGCTAATTGAAAGCTTGCCAATAATACAATTTCACAGGGAATTACGTACGCCTCCCTGACTCCACGCACTTTTTAACGCACTCCCAAATGAATATGGATGGGGAAAACAAGTTAACTATTTATTTTGCGAGTGTCACTGACGGAGCGAGTTTATTGCCTCCATTTCAAGATCCCGAGTGCGTAAGAATCTCTAAGCGAGAGAAGGATCCATATACACTTGTATTGTCTTGATTTGAATTAAACGGTAATCTGGGAGTATTAATGCGGGACACGTGCACGGAATTGCCCGAAATTTTCATAGGGAACCCATTAAATACGAATTTACTTAAATAATTGGCCCTACACACTTTATTTTTGCAGGCTGCTGAAGGGAAATGACTTGGCCCGTGTGGATGAGCATGAACCCAGTGCCTTCAAGAACCTGACACGCCTCAAGGAACTCTCCTTGGCGTATAACAAGCTGACCCGAGTACCTTCAACGGAGGCCCTACCCCAGTCCCTGGAGTTACTGTGAGTTTCCACTTCTGAATTACGCAATCTATTTAAATGATTTTCTTTGCAGATTTTGATGTTGTGCCAGATTGCGTAGAATGTGAGGCAGTTCCACTGAATTCCCCGGAGAATGAGGAGGAGGATAGTAATAGTTCGTTGTTCTAGAAATTTGAATGGGAATGTTCCAGATCGGCGCTGATCGCTCAATAAAATAAAAGTTCAATTTCATTGCTGCGGTTTACAGTAGAAATGGCCGTTTTTTAAGGTTGGATTTGGATTGGATCAGGCATTTGGGGGAATTCCTATTCATCCGCAGTAATTTTAGATCGGATCCTGTGAATGCCACCACTGACAAATTTATGGCTTGTCCATTGTCTCAAGATAGCGGAGGGAAGCCCTGTTCCACACGCATTCCGCAAATTCCCCCGAAAAAAAATGCGGAGGAAGTTGTACAGTTGTACGCACGCAAGTCGTGCTGACATCACATCACATCGCATGATGATGATGATAAGATAACGACTTTCTCCAGTTTCGCTTTTCCCGGGTCACTGGAGATTATTGAGATGTTTTTTTATTGAAGAAATTGCTCTATTCTGAGCTTTGATGACTTCTTTTTGGTCTCTGAATCCCTACTTTCACGCACTGATGTTCCCTATAAGAAGGTCTTGAAGTGGAGGGAACGGGCGAGGAATTTGAATATGTACCATGTCGGCACGTGCGTGAGTCTGGCTTTTGAGTTCATTTTTCTTGGAAAAACTTTTCCTCCTTGCGGATCCCTGTTTACGTCAAAATCAACTTTGAGACTTCGACATCGCTCTGCTCCCTGACTCTGACTGAGTGTGGTCCCGGGGGACCGAAGGAGTTCTTATTTATGGGAATGTGGATACAAGTAATGCCATTATTTCATCTTTTTTTACTATTCTGGACCGTATCATTCCCGCGCCAGATGACTTTATAGGATTCGACGGATGAGTAATATAGGCAATAAATTAATGCAAAATAGGAGCGCTGCGTCGAGCCGTGTCGTAACTTTTTTTCCACGAGCTTCAGACATCCGCACTTTTTTTGTGCGTGGAGTGAAGTGGAGTGAAGTGGAGATGAAATCAGAACCAGACTTCGAAGAGAAAAAACTTGGGAGGAAGGAAGTTCTGGAATATTCATAGAGCCATACTGATACTGGTGATGATGGTTCAATATGCTTATTCCATCTCTTGCGTTACCTTACTCGGCTCACATCACATCGGAATAACTTGTGGCTGGGGTTGGAAACTCTTCCCGAGAAAAATTCAGAGGAATCCGGTCATCAACGAGAGAGACCAAGAGGCTTCTTGGAACGAGCAGAACTGCTCATATACTTATATTGACTTCCTCACATTTCCAAAGAAAATTCTGAATAAAATCCAGGACGAAAATAGATGATCATAAAATGCGATAACTCAATTTACCCCAGTTTTTTTTCAGGATGGGCTTGGATCGGATTGTGGAACATTTCTTTTTTTCTGCGAATCATCATCATCATCATCTCCCTAATTCAGGGATCCACTCGTCCTACTTCAGCCATTCAATGGTTCATATCATATTGCCTGTAATGGGGATGCTGGCTCGGTATAAAATATAATTCGATAGAGATCTTTTTAATAGTAATGATCTTCTGCAGAAGACAGATTTATTAAGGGGATATTTTTTTACCCTGTGAAGTAAAGTTTCCTCTCGGGACCTCTTGTTCTCCTTTTGCAAGTTTCACTTTATTACGCACACACGCACTTCTGCACGCACTCCGATTCCTTTCCTCTGAAGCAAATTGGCGGCCATTGTGAGAAGCCCCATTACTATAGTCCCACAGTCCCACAGCGATATCACATTATGGCCGTCATTTAGGTACACGATAAAGATGAAAAGTGGGGGAAACAAGATTAGTCAGCTTTTCAACTCCTTCGCTTTTGTGGTCCCGGAAAATCCCTTTGAAACAAGAAATAATGCGTGTGGGCTAGCTCAGAGCGATGCCAGCTTGTACATGCGTAAAAAAAAGAAGTCTAACGAACCAAGTATGTCCTTAAGGGACTGGACGGGCTATCGCTATCTGAATTGATCTCCAATCCTGAATCCCCGCTTTCACCTACTTTTACTTGTCGAGTGGGGAACTTCTTGTTTTTCCCCGACCGACCGCACGTGTTTCACGTAACCGTAATTCATTCAGGGGGAACCAGCATTATCATATCATAACTCTGGGGTCCGGTGGAATAAAAAGTAAAGTCCGGGGAAATTTTTTCCCCTCTTGGCGTTTGTTATCTGATTTTATCATGACAAAAGAGTGAGCCTATTTCTCTTTTTTTGTTTTCCGCGCTGATATCAAATGGGAAAAGTTGCTGGGTGCTCAGTCACTCCACCACGCACAAAAAGTAAAAGTTGCAATATTTTTCGGTGGAGAAACCCGAAACTATCCATACGCACTTCTGTGGACTGGTTACTGGCTACTGGACAGGCCAATCTGTTTTCCTTTATGAAACCTGAAATAGGTTATCGCTATCATCTTACGCATTTACTTACGCATGTCGGGGAAAGGAGAAAAAGTATCTAAGCTCAGTCGCATAAAAAGTGGACTAGTAAATAGTAAATCTCAGGGAATTTGTACTTATTTCCTTCTTTTACTACTCCCCCATAAGAACGGATTTCCGCTGGAGGAAAAGGGAAGAGGATGAGCGGCCTAGATAGATGAAAAGCAAACTTATTCTTAGGTAAAGGAGTATAAAAGTATTGTGTCTTCTTCTGCTACTTTTGTTGAAAACTCGTGGAGAACAACCAATCGAAAGTGATGCGAAGAGACGCAGATGGCTCGCGAAAAATTATATATATATCTACTCTGTGTATTTTTCCTGCATGAATTATGGGCGGAGAAAGTTGTTTTTTGGCGAGTTATTGAAAGTATCCGCCATGATAAGCAATAGGGATGCTTATTAAGCGGTACACGGAATTGACGATAGGATGACATCTGCTATTGTCTCGGAGAATTGGGTGCCGTAAATACGTCGTCATTCCTCATGCCTTAATTTGATGGCAGTGAGGCGTGCTCCCATTAAGGCTGGAGAAGAAAAGACTGATAAATCTCCGAGGGCAACATCAACATCTTCCCCCGGAGAAAATAGGAAAACTTCCCTAAGCTTTATGGGCGCATTTTAGGCGATATTACACCATTCCAGCTTTTTGTTGTCTTCAGTTGATGAAAAAAAAACAAATTAATTGAAATTCTCCTTCCAGCAATTATATGGGCTTGACACGGGGCATTCTGCATTCCGCCCGGAGCTGTACTCATTTCGATGCTGGCATGGCAATATGTAAAACTTGGGGGAGGGGAAAAACAATTTAATTTTCAGCGTGACTGGAGTGGGGGAAGGACCGAAAACTAGGGAAATTAAAGAGAAAACAGAGGAGGAAAATAGTTTATTGCTCTGGAGGAGTCAAGTTGAATGAAACCATCCCCCAGACTTCTGAGAAGGAGAGGAGTAGCGGTACTTATCATCCTTTCAAAGTTTCATTCGGCAAGTTGGAGTTCCCCACTTTATCATTTTATCATGAGCAGTAGGACTGAGGCAGCGAATTCGTCCAGATACCTCCCGGCGTCATTTCATAAATGGCCTCTTTTGTTTCAGCTAATTTTTACAGCGCAATAAAATTGAGCTTACATGATTTTTGCATCTTGCACACTTCCTCTTCAAATACGATCCCGCGTCTTGGGAGGATGAATGAATGAGTGCATTCTTTCATGGAACATGCAACATCACTTCAAGACTCCTAAATAACGACTCTTTGAGGAGAAAAGGGAGCGGAACAATTTCATTCGGTGACGTGTTCCCCCAAGCAAATAAAACAAGGAGGAGGAAAAGATGTTGAGAGAGGAGAGTGGCTCGTTTGATGGGAGAAAATGCATGCGGATGCAATGCAATGAGCATTCTCTAAGCAGCGAGGGGAATATATCAAAATGTCAGTTAATCTCTTGTCGCCAGTCACTCCACAAATATTTATTCGGGACATGACTGAAGCATGCCCTACCTCCCTTGGAAAACAGAAGAAGTAAAATAAGTATTTTTTTGTTCTGCCGCCTTTCCTCCTTCTGCAGGAAATAAGAATGCGCTCCAAAGAGGGCTATTAATCCGCGTCTCTGCAAAAACAATTTCTCTCTCCTGCCAATTTTACAACTGCACGATAATACTGCTCTACAGCAGTGGCTCGTCATGTTTAGCTCGAGAGTGGCTGTAGTATCATCACTTATTTTACTTTTATTTCATCCGCACTACCGCATCCCACCATCATCATCATCCTCATCATCATCAGCGAGGAATGAAAAGTGGGCCGGGAGTGACAGACTCGAAAAATGAGAAGTTGAAAGGCTCATATTTCCCTCGTCAAAACAATTTTTCATAGAGACAATATTGATTACATCCAAGTAAACTATGGAGCTCCATCTTTCCCCGAGTCAATCTTCATATCACATTGCCCCACTTCCCCCAAAGCGATGGACAGCTCTGAGCGACAGCAGCAACAAAGCAATTTCCATACATGAGGATTCTGTGTCATCCCCACAGTCATCGTCATCATTAACAACAACACGACATTATAGTTATTCGATCCGCGCTCCCATTGTTTACGCTTATGTAAGCAGGGATATTCCCCTCCCCATTTTTAATCCCCACTCTGGGCAACACTTTTCCATTCATTTAATTTTTGATTGAGTGAAAAGTGGAACGGAGAGTCTCAGAATAGGCTGTCTATTTTCACGTTATCGTTACCAAACTCATATTTTTTTCTCTTCAGAACAAAGTCGCGCGTCGCGCCTCGTTTTCATTGATGGGGAGTGAGGACAGGCGAAAGAATAATGTGCAGGACATGCTTGATCTATCTGCTTTTTGCAAACTTCTGGTTTTCAAAATTTTTATCGAGCTTGACTTGGTCCTGGTTCTTGGAAGTGGGTATATATGTCTACGTAAGTACTTATTCCTTTTTGTGCGGAAGCCGATGATAGCATTCAATCGGCGCATAAAAGAATGCATTCAATGATCACAGACGATTTATTCCTAATCGTTCATTTTAAAAGCCGGGAAGAATGGAATGGGAGTTGTGCATGGCTCTGCCTCTGGTTTTGAGATTAGGATGAGGAAGAGTACGATCGGGGGAATATTTTCTTTTGTTGAAATACTTATTGGCTGTGTGGAGTAACATGAGCCTGTTGACATGTTTATTGAAGGGAGACTGACTGACTCAACTCAAGTCAGAGCAGACGCTTCTCCTTTGTTTACATTCATTGAATGGGGGAAAAAATTACACGCGAATTCTTGATGAAAGTGGGTCAACGTACCACAGCGGAAAGAATGTGATGGGAAATGTGATTTGGATTTGGATAGTGTATATATAGGCATGAATGGCATGTGTTGAGGTTGAGGAGGAATCGGACAGGGTTGGATCCAGCCCATTATATTTTTTTTGTACGCTTGATGGAAATATGATTGTTTTTGTTTGCATAATCTGAAAAAAAGAACGGCTCTCTGTTTGTTTGTGTTGCAGGGATCTGGAGCACAACAGGATTGCGCGGGTGGAAGGTCGTGTTCTGGCGAGGAATGGGCGCATCAGAGACTTGTAAGCGGAGAATCAAATGAATGAATGGAAATAATGTTTTTTGATGTGAACACCGCGACCCCACGGAGGAGTTTGTTTTTCGGAGGAAAGAGCGGAGCACTCACTCACTCACTTTGTTTGTGTTTTTGCAGGAAATTGAGTCATAATCAAATTGAGCAGATTGACGAGGACGCGTTCGTCGGCCTGAACCTCCTGACAATATTGTGAGTGTGGGCGTAGGGAATGAATGAATGGGGTCTGGGATCTGGGAAGAGTCGAGTAAAGACTCTATATATTTATTGGAGTGGATAATGAGGTTTTGAGCTCCGTTAACTAATCTGTTTTTCAGGGAACTTAATGACAATAAATTGAGTGAGATCCCGGAGGCCCTCGCCAAGCTCCCTAGTCTTCAAGAGCTGTGAGCTAAATGATAATGATGATGATGGTTGTTTTTCTTGAGAATGAAATTGAAAGTGTTCAGGTGTGATGTTTCCCCTTAATACTTTGTAGGAGTTTGGCGAACAACCGTATCACGAGGATTGACACCCCATTCCATGAGCTGATTCCGAGAATAATGCTGCTCCAAGTGAGGGGCAACCCGATCCAGTCCATCCATCCCGATGGATTCTCGCATTTACATCACCTCAAAAAACTGTAAGTACTAGAAGGATTCTATAGAACTTTGGAAGTGACTTCCGTAAACAAAGGATAATTGTTTTTATCGCATTTTTATTCAAGGATCCTCTCGGATGTCAAGAATCTCACGGAGTTCCCCCAACTCAATGGAACCAACTCGCTGGAGGTGCTGAGAATTGACCGGTGCTCTCTCCACAGCGTACCGGAGGAACTGTGTGCTTTCACTCCCAATCTCAAAAACCTGTAAGTGCCCCATAAAATCCCCATTATAGGGTGTGATATTATATATTATTGAGTGGAGTAATTGGATTTTTATGGAATTGTAAAATCCTATTTTATCGGCCATTTCCCATTTTCCCCAATAAAATTCAATCATAAAAAACAGATTTACTTTCACTGACCGCTAAAGAGTGGGATTCGAAAGTTGATTGAACGATACGATGCAAGTCAACACATTTCTGTTGATTAGGACAAAGAATTGTGCCCAAAAATGATCTGGAATTTAACTTGTACTCTTGAAGTATCCGTTTCGCTTTCGGGGATTCTTCTGAATCATGCAAACTTTCCTTTAAGCGTGAGGAGCTCCCTTATCCGCAAACATCAAGTCATTTCCATGCACCAGATTTTTTTATTCACATCGTTGCACTTTCTAAGATAGCCGGTAGGGATTGTATTTGTGAGAAGTTTGTCTTCCTGCAATTCCCCAGATAAAAACTTCCCAAGCCTTCGTTCACTTCCTCCGTCCCACAATCCACAATCTTTACCACTTTTTTTGTCCCCATTTTTTTTCTTCCCCGCTCCCAACTTTAAAGTTTGCGCTTCATGCATTCCAGAAGAAAAACCTCATAAAACATGATAGGACACAATAGTAAATACGCCCATAAATCACGGGGAAATTCTGTTCCCAGTGGGAAGAGTGAATATGAATACATATCTATACTTACTTATTCCCGTCGCTTATGCTTTCCCCTTCCTTTTCCCCAGAAAAGAAGCTCATATTTTATTCTTATCTTCACTCCATCTCGGTAAACTTCCCTTATGCAAATATGACGGAGGAACAGTGTGATCGTCAATCCAGCCAACCAAACATCAATATATTATCTTCTCTTGGACTGTTTCAGAGATCTCAAATCAAATTTACTGCAGAGGATGCCCACGCTGGACCAATGCTCGGAGCTGAGGGTGCTGTAAGTCAAAAATATAAAGGAAAACATTATATATCGCTCCATGTCACGTTCCAACAATCACAATCTGACTGAGAGACTGGTAAACACACAGGAGGTAGTACTTGGTTCACTGAACCATGCACTTCTGGAGAAATATCTCCGTTCTATTTTGTGGATTTCACTCCAGTTAAACTTAAGGGAGATGTTTTGTGCTTGCTTTGTGCTCCCTTTCCCAATTCTCTGAATTATTTGATCGCCACGGATCAATGAAATTCAAGAAGTTAAATATGACATGACATGTAAATGAATAGAATGCGAATGCTACGATGCAATAATCCGTCGATCAAAGATCTTTATAAAAGAATTCTTCTTCGAATTAGATACAGTGCTTATCGTTTGACAAATTACAAGTTTTCATTCCAGCTTGACCCAATTCTCAGAACGAATGGTGCACTTGCCCAATTCGAAAAAAGTAGTTTTCTCGGGGCTGATTGAAACATCGATCTAAATTTTTTGTTGAAGCAGGTCAAGTTTCTTTTTTTTCTCGGTGGAGGATACATATATTTGTACAGCGAACCAATAAGTGGGCTATATGGTTTGGTTGGTTGTCTTCCTCATTCAGCGAAATTGTCATTTTCCTATCGCTTCTTTCGATTTCAGTGAAACGAGACAGAGATCTGAGATTGATAGAGTGAAATGGAAATGAAAAGAAAAAAGTTGGGAAAGTTTTTGTCACGCATCGTACACGATGCCAGTCCTCCATTCATTCTTGAGGAGTAACTTTTCCCCAAAAAATATCTAAACTGACTTTGATAAGATGGTACAATAATGAATGCATACTGTAGAGTTATTTCTGGGAAGTACCCTACTTATTTATGAAAATAGAATGCTTATCAAGATCCATAATATTTTGAGATGAAAGTGGAGCGGAAGCATTTTTTCCACGCTGCAAGCCAAACCAGTCCTGCATGAAGGGAAAATAAGTATGATTTTTGTGTTGGTATCAATGGTGGAAATCAAATTTTGAGATGGGATCTTTTCTCAATGAATGGAAAAAATAGGGAGCTGGGCTCAAACGACATTGAGGATATGGGGGAGGGTGCCCTGGAGAATCTCACCAAACTGCATGATCTTCATCTTCCCAAGAACCGCCTCACCAGGATACACGCAGACACCTTCAAGGGACTACACAATCTGCAGAATTTGTGAGTCAATTTGAATTGAGCCAGTGTTTAAATTCGCGAAATTTGTGGAGGTTTGCAAACTAATGATTTGCGAATGCCACGTAAAAACGGCATAGGAAATCCTGAAATTCTAATTTGACGAATCTTTTTGCAGAGATCTGAGCTACAACATGATTGACTTCATCGATCCCCTGGCTTTCCTGCATGTTCGGCGGCTGAAGGAACTGTAAGTATTTATGACTCTTCCCCATCTAGTATGCGCTCCAATAGGCATTCATCTACTTAATTATGATTGAGGAGGCCAACAAGGATATTATTGACCCGTTTTCTGCCACTCGCAAAAAAATTATTGCAATTAGGTTGCCCATAAACAAGGAAATTCTCAACCGCAACCTAAAATAATCCCCATAAAAACTCGCTGCTGCCTCCCATAATCGCGTACGAGACGATCGTTATAAAATCGTTATATCGTTTTTTTGTATTTCCGCCCATGATATATTTCCAACCTTGTAAATCGTGAGGAATGAAAAAAGTACTGTACTGAGACGGGAATTTGCGAAATCGACGCATAAAAAGATGATTTACGGGATGATGACTCCTCTCTTTTCAATATTTCTCGAGAATTCCCAGACAATATTTTCCTGGTCGTAATCCTTGCGTAAGTCTTCCTAATGGCATTGTAGTGACAAAACATCTTATTTACTTAAATCACGATCCCAATCCCAGAACAGAGCCCAAGTCAATAATAATATCCCCCATTCCATTCCACGGATGTCCCCAGCAGTAAATAATGTTAGTCTCGTCGTAAATCCCAGAGGTAATACCCAGTTCCGGGGAATATGTGGGGCGAGCATGACGTTAATGTGGATGAATACATAATATATTGGCGTAGGTTATCATGTACGACGAGCTCTAAAATTTACTTAATAGGATTTGTGGTTTCTTACTCTCCCTATTTCCTGTCGCTGCTCCCTATTCTCCTCATTTTGCATTGGGAAAGGTCACCATTAAAGAAAAATTCACTCTCCCTCCGCTCCACTCGGCGCTCATAATTATTCGAGCTTGCCAAAAAAATATAGTGCAGGGATATTATGTCGTCGTGATTATCTATGTCTTTATTGCTTAAGTACTTAAGGATCGTCTCTCTCATGTCTAGGAATCTCGGACACAACCTCTTCCCCACACTCCCTCCAGCCGGTCTAGAGAACCTCGTGGATCTGAAAACCCATGGCAACCGGAATCTCCGCACCTTCCCCGATCCCCAGTACTTCCCTCGGGTGAGGAAACTCGTGCTCTCCTACGCCTACCACTGTTGTCAGTTCATGGGTCAACGCCACGGCGGCGGTGGGGGTGGTGGGGCGAACCAAGACATCCAGTTCCAGGAGAGCGTCATTTACCCCACAGAAACAGAGTTCGGGAATGGCCTGAGCGCACTCAACATCTCCGCCGCGTTATGGCCTGGAATTGGTAAGTAGATCCAAATTTTTTCCACTAAAGTTTACCCTTAAGAAGCCTATTGAGCCACCCATTGTAAATTCCCTCTCCCTGATTACTCCACTCAATTCAATTTTCCCCAATCACTATAAATCATGCAAACAAATTAAGTACTTCGAACGAGTCAGAGCCAGAACCAGTAGAATCACGTTCATATCCAGACATATGTACATTGGCAAGATCCTTTGCCTTGTCATGTCGTTCATCACGAGTGAATGAAAGTGGCCCAAATATTTTCTGCCAGCATATTAATCCACGACGAGGTTAACGCCATTCTAAAGCGAGATCAAAACTTTCTGGGATGGAGGCTCGTTTAAGTAGGCTCCATATGAAAATTATTGAATGAAAACGATGACGATCATGATCAACTCCTCTAGATTTCCCTAATCCACTTAATCTTGTTCTCGCGTGATTTACGACATCTGCAGTGGAGAATGTAGAGATTGGAGAAGCCAGTCAGTCTTGATTTATAATCACCACGAGAAATTTTTCAATTCATCCATATCACATCACTTTCAATCAGTTTTTATTCGAGAAGCAGCTGGTGTCAAGCCAGTCCAGGGTTATATTTCTTCTGTTGTGTGACCTAAAACTTAAGAAGGCTTAGCCAGATTCAGGAAATTAGGAGAAGAAAAAAAACCTTCCTTCTTCGAAGTCTTCCCTTTTGGCAGATTATCATTCTCTTCAAACTTTCGCGATGGTGCGCTCATAAAATTGAGTTTTATGAAGTATTTTACTCCCCTCCCCACTGCAGCAGCTTTATTGCGTTCTCCCCCAAGATTCTAATTTCAAGATGCAGATGCCCCGATCCTTTCTCCGTGGAAAATTTTCAAATTCTATTATTGCGTACGTCTGGCTCCCCGAAACCGGAGCTCCTTGAAGCTAGAGAGATGAGAAATAAACAAAAATATTGAATTTGCTTGCTGAGGAACTTCGGGATTTGTTTTGGTAGTTTACATCCAATTCCCATTCAGCACATGAAACCCAATCTGGGATGCGGAGCACATGCCAAACATTAAATAATAAAAAAAAAGTTGAGCTTGAATGGAAATGAAGTGAAGCCAATCCTTCTTAGACTTTCTCACTTCTTCTGAAGACTTCCGAACCTTACAAATCGACTAAAGCACTTTTGATGTTTTGAACGAGTAAATTAGGGACATGATCATTAGTAATTTTAATTGGTGGAAGCAGTGACGAAGATTGCAAAAATTGAAAAATTAGTATTTATTTACTTATTTTCCAGAGGTAAAAATGAATTCATGCTGGCAAATGAAATTGGCACAATAGCAGCCCTTCATGGAAATCGCCTAATAAATAGAATACAGTTTCCCACTGATTGTTAGTTCCAGATCCTTTTAAATTAAAGACGGAGGCCTAATTAAATTAAACTGGCGTACTTATAATTTTGCGATATATAAGGTCGACTAACTAAATAGTCGAGTACCTATTCAAAAGGAAGTGGAAATAGTACACCAACAGATAAATGCAATTTTGTGCATAAAGATTGCAAAATGTTCAGATATTCACAAAAAAGAAAGAAATTGAATTGCACGGCGACTGTGAAACGATGTCCAGCCGTTGACAAATTTTTCCTTGTCTCGTGCACTTTCTTCTCCAACTTGATTTTGGTCTGGTCTGGTCTGGTCATAGTTTTCTTGTTGAGTCGGAATATTTTTTATGGTTATTCTTGAGGTTGTTTTATGTTCGCTTTTATGATAATCATCATTTCCTCTCATTTCATTTTCCCCGTTTCCCGCAGTCAATCTTTCGAACCGAGCCGAGCTGAGCAATGACTTTTGGAAAACGTTCGAGACGGACATGCCGACCGGATCGCCTGGGGAAGATGCATCTGTGGATGACATCTTCAGCGTAAGATTCCGACCACCGAGACCAAATGAAATCAGTTGCGAGCCACTTCCGGGTAAGTACAATATATTTACTTCCTTCAAATGCAAGAAGAAAAGGGAATGAATGTCCGCAATAAATCAATCTTAGAAAGGCTCGGGATTGCATGCCACTTGCATTATTGCAGTATTTTATACCCTAAAAATGAAATCTTTGTCTGGCCTTATGTCTACAGGACCGTTCCTTCCCTGCACGGACTTATTCGACTGGTGAGCCACTTACACTTTCGATAAATTAAATAGAAAATGTCCTGACCGGATTTTTTTTTTAATATCCAGTTTATTGAAACTGTATCATACGCCAATAAAATTGTTATTAGTTTATTTTTTAACTAAATTAGTAAATATTTGAATTAAATTCCTCGCGTTCTCTTGATCAGCTGTGATTAATTCTTGTGACCATTCGCTTTAATTTCCTTTGTTTAAGTACATTAAATTTAAATAAATAATATTGGTGTGTGCTAAGTTTTGTGTTGAAAACCCGACCCGTCCTGAAGGCTCTTTGTTATATTATTAATTTTAATTAGTGATATTATTGTTTCTTATTGTTTAAGGTGGACGCTTCGCTGTGGCGTCTGGATCGTTTTCCTGCTGGCCCTTATGGGTAACGGTACCGTCGTCTTTGTGCTCATCTTTGCCAGAACGAAGATGGACGTGCCCAGATTCCTCGTTTGCAATCTCGCCGTTGCCGACTTCTTCATGGGAGTTTATCTAGGTACATCTCGAACAATAAATTGAACCGTTGGCGTCCGTACAAGATAAACTCATTTTTTATATCATATTTTCTCTCCGAGACCTCGTACTCCAATTTCCCCGATGCATTATTGTATTAGTTGTGTGCTCCCTTGTCATGCTCGAGTTGCATATTGCTGATGGTTTTTGTGGTAAAATCTGATTAACGGTCTTGGGCCACGGATCCCCCAAAGAAATCCAATAATGCTCCTTGAGAAATGAAGTCAATTAATTTTGCGGCGCGTATGAGAAGTACATTAGGCTCATGACAAGGGAAAACACATGAGGCTATTGCCTGAGTACTCTAGATTCCAGATATCTGGAATCTGGAACTAAGCCTCTTTTGTCTCCGCGTCTAAGCTCTAAAAGCTACTCAGACAATGTGTGATACTGTGAATGTGAACGAACGTCTTTGTTTTTTTTCCTGTTGTTGTTGTCTGACACTTAATTGGAAAAATTGGGGTGACCCAAATCACAGAGTTAGAGGTTTCTAGACAGAGCTATATTTTGTTCAACATTTTGCTAATGGTTTACTTTCTTTGGTAAATAAACACAGGCCATTGAGGAGTCTCGGGTTACGAGGGGTATTGGACGCTGCAGACACAGCTCGAATTTCAGCAACAGGCAAACCGCACCAAACACTGGGAGTCTCACGGAGAAGTCCTCGAAGGATGGACAGCCCTGCATTTGTAATTCTGGGTAGGGACACATGATCCATTAGATATGATTATGAGTGGCCGAGATAAAGCAAGACTCTGTAATTGATTGAAAATTGATCCAATTTAGGTTGCACCCGAATGGGGGAGATGTCAATGGAAATGCCAAGTACCGCTTCATCAAGTCACCCGAGCGATTACGTTCCATGGGTCCTGTGGGCCGCTTTTTCTCTCGGTATATTCTGTGCCATGATCCATCGAAAGCGGCAAACCGGCAGGCAAGATTAAACGTTAGTATTGGTAGCCACTAGTCATCCTTGCGGTATCCCTCCCTAATTAGTTTTGACGGGTATGAAGTAAAATAATAATGAAAATTGTTCATTTTCGTTGGATTTTTAGAGCGAGGAGGACTATCGTATTCGTAACGTTCGCCGTTGGTGTAATACTGCACAAACTAATTACCCTGGAGATGGAGGCGGTGATGGAAAACATCAGAGGCATGCTTCAGTGTCCAGTGACAACTTCAGTTCGTCTCGATCAGATTCCTGGCGTGTTCAAAACCGATGTGGAATACCTCTGAGGATGATCGAACCCAGACGTAGAAACTCTTGGGCTGTGACTCGCAAGCCATCCCAGGATTCGAATTTGTCCAGCAGTAGGAATGACTCGAGTGCCACAAGTAATTCCACGGCCACTTGGCGATTGAGTAGGTCGAGTGTGTCCAGTGATGCGGCGAGTCACTCTGGTGGAGGAAAGTCTTCCTTCAAGAAGATCTCAACGGCTCCTTCAAATGCAGGAGGGCCACAACAAGCCATTGCTAATGCCAATTCATTGTTGGGTCAAAGGCCAAAGATAACAATGCCAACGAGTACGGCTGCCGTTGCAGCGGCCGCTGCAGCAGCAGCAGTTGCGACCGGATCTGCTGCAGGCGCCGATATTGGAGTGAATCCTGCGTTGCTGGCAGCAACTCCAATTAGTAACTCTGAAGACGAAATGGCAGCCCTTACCATGACAAACACTATTCAAAACCAGAATCCTTCTCTGATTGGAGCTCCAACGACGACGACACCACAAGCAGGTGTGGGGGGAATAAGGAAATCCAGCTTGACAGGTGTGGTGGCTGCGGTTATCCCTGGGAAAGCGAAGAAGACTGGCAAAAAGAAGAAGAAGAAGCGAGTCAAAATTAAGAAACCACCCAAACGAGAAGTGACCATTATTCGGCCTGTCGCAGAAGATGTACCAGAAATCGGTGATGACGAAATCGACGACGAAGAAGCCAGTGCCAAAATCGCAACGAATAGACCGCGTCTAGTCCGCCAATCTGCGTTCTTCTCGGAAGAAGTTGTCATTGAACCTGAAGTTTGTCCGGTGCATGGTCCCCTAAACCCTGGAACTTACGATGATGAAGATGAGGATGATGACGAAGTTTCAGACTTGGACGAGATCGACGAAGAGGATGACGATGATGAGGAGGAGGACGACGAGGGAGATGAAGGTGAGGAGGGAGAAAACGGGAGAGATGAGGAGGATGAGGAAGATATTGAGGATCCAACTAGTCCTATTTTAAGAAAGTCTGGTCAACCGCCAATCGCTGGTATTGCCTTAGTGATAGTTCCAAGGAGGCTCAGCACTGTCCGCAGTCGAGACGAGGGAGGGGAGCAAACCCAACCATTCATCAAACCTAGTGGTAGTTCAAGCAGTATTAATAACGTAAGCCCCACGGCATCTCCCGCCACAGCATCGCCCAATCCGGCCAGTATTTCTCCATCTGGAAACCCGGGACAAGCGCATTCCAGTACAAATTCCCCGACAGCTCTTCTCTTACCCACAGGGATGGCTCACTTTGGTCGACGAAAAATGTCTGAGCAACCCGTCAAGTTTTATGTCGTCCCAGCGACAACAGGTCTCCTCAATAGTGCCAAGTGGCATAGCATGAGTTGTGTGGATCAACCACCCTCCCCGAATCAGCAGAGATCGGGAACTGGTCAGGGCTCACCCAATTACCCTCAAAGTCCTTCTCCAACTTCCCTTCGCTCGCAGACTCAGCATTCTAAAAGCCACAGTCCAAGACAGTTTCCCCGTCATGAGATTATCAATCCAGTGTCTGGTCGGAGGTTATCTTCCTCAATAGCGGAAACTGCTGAAGAGATGTCACCCACGAGCGATAGGGATAGTAGGAACGAAGATCCGCTACAGAGACCGCTGCTGAAAGAGAGTTTCAACGAACATCGACGGGTCAGTTTCCAGCTACCTGGGATTAGTTTACATCCCTCCGTGCAGAAGCCATCATCATCAGGATCACCTTCCACTCCACCTGAGAGGATCCCCCCACCTCCAACAGATTCCTCAAGGCGAGGCAGCAATTCGTGACCGCCGAAGGAGGAGTTTCTTTAATTGAACCTAACTTATTTTTAACTTCTGAAATGTTTATCCATTTTTAATTTTTCATGTGTTCATTGATGACTAGGTATAAGCCGTAGGAGCCATGTGGCCCAATAATGATTATTCAAGAATTGAAATAATGAACAGTATTCTTCCGATATTAAAAGCTACTCTGATATTTCTTGTCTCTTTAGAATGGTCAAGGATTTGTAAAGGATTTAGAGACTCAAATTGTAATGATATTATGAATATTATATTACTGCAACGACACAACGGAAATGAGAAATGAATCGCGCCTGTGATATTTACATTTTTACAATCGCAAAGCTTGGAAAATGTTCTAGTTCTGGTTGCCATTTTAAGTAAAGTGTTAACTTATAATACCAAATAAATAATAATTCCATGCAGACTATGTAGCTTGTAATACTTTAAATGCTTCTTTTAAATGTAGTAGTTAACTCTAATAATGTTTGCTGGAAACTAACTTTTCTGATCTGTTGTTTTAGATAAGTATTCCATATTTCTAAGAAATGGTACCTTGAAGTGGATGCGAAGGAAATTATATTGAGAAAAACCAAGTGAAATATGAAAGGGCTGAACGAATTTTTCTATTGGATCAAAGTAGTACCAAAACATACTTATCGTAAAAATACTTTAAACTGAAAAGAACTTTGTATGGATAGATGATAGAGTTGAATAATTGACAGATTTAATGAACAAGCCTACTTTGTAACTGATGAAATTTTCGTGATGCAAAACGCGACATCGCTGGTTTCACTCGCTGTACCTTAATTAAGTACTAACAATACTAGTTGATAATAACTCTATTTTAAATCTGATCTGAATCGGTTGCATATGTCCAATAAAGCTCTCTGATGAATTTTTCCATCTCAAATAGAAGCTACTCACTAAATTGGTTTTTAAAAATTTAATGTTGACCGATTAATGTATTGCTAAATGTGGAGTTAATGTAGCATTTTCAAAACTTGGCCTATGCTAAAAAAAAACTTGTCCTCGTAAATATAGTGAATGCTATGAATACCGACTTTCTCACGTACCTATTTGATCTTGTAGGACAGTATCGACTGCTGATTCAAATTAAAGCCTCTAATAAAACCTGAAATCCTCTACCATCAAGAACATAACAGCATTTTGCTGTGTTATAATTATAGTTATGATTGTCAACATCATTTAGTTTGTGGACGAATTCGAGATGAGGGGGTATAAACTGGATTTGGAGTGTAGGGATTTCGCCGTGAATTTTTATAGCGTTTTCATCGCCACTAATATTCTGATGCATGAAATAAACAGTCGTGGGAATCGTTAATTGGTTCCGAAAATCGGCGTTCTCAAATACCACCCATTTACCAAGTTCATTTTTAAACGGTTGGCATAATTTAAGACAAAATTTCAGCACGATCCATCTCTTGAGGCGGAATGTCATGTCCATAAGTATTTACCGTTACATGTTACATGCATGCAGTTTGCATTCACATGTTTCTGCGTCAGCGTCAAACGAGAGTCAGAAAATGACACGAGTCATAGAAACATATTAAATTGTTATTTGTAAATGTGGGATGAAAAGCTAGGTAGCATGCACAAGAATCGACTTTTTTAACCGCACCAAGAATGGTAGTAGTATTGTCTTATTTTGTGACACATTCTTGTGGAAAATATGGAGCGTTCACCAGCGACTTCGACCTCCCAGTTTCGGCTTCAGGGCATCAGTGCGAAAACTGGTTTCCCTCCACACGTTCGAGATTTGCTGTGCAAAGAAGAGAGAATTCCTTTCTCTGAAATTTTTTGTCGTCTCATCCATGTGTGCCTGGTGGAAGTTGGATTCGTGCCAGTCGTAGAAGAGAATGAGTACAGCGTAGAGGAGTTGCTAGAATCAGGACTGTCGGAAAGTTTAATCAGGTAGGCACCATTCATGGCTTGGAACTCCATCTCCTTGAATTCCTACGTTCATCTAGCCCCGCAATTACAGGTCCGTGAAGGACTTGCAGACAATTTCAGATAGGTGTGGAAGCCTCCACCAAGTATTATACAGAGCAGTTGTGGTTCAAGAAGACATTGTGAGACTGGAACTGTCACCGCCAACTGCTCCTCCATCACAGACGATGATAATTAACGATTCAAATCCGGATGGAGATCCTTCAAATTATCCACAAGGTCCATTGTTAGAGAAGCAGGACGAACTACTAAGAGTGAGCGAGACCTTTGTTCCAGTCGCGGACAACGAAGGTGGGGACGGTTCCCCGGCCCCAGTGTCAGAGGTGGTCTCTAGCGTTGACTCTTTGGAACAGAAGGAGGCAGAGAAAGAGCGGATCAAGGTTTTATCTGACGATATCACAGTTTGCATTCTTCATGACGGACATGAAATGTATGTTGTAGGTACGTCGCTCTATATTTACAATATAAATTCAAAGCATCCAGGGAATCATGTCCGGAGATAAACAGGTTTTTTCTCTTCTCAAACTGAATGAATGAGCTTTTCATCAGAGTCTCCTGTTTTCTAGCCAGTGGTCAAGATGTCCACCAAAACATCCAAGTCTCCGTATCGAAGTACATTCGTCCATCTCAGCCGGTTCCGGCGTCAGCCAAAGCTGAAGACTACCTCGCCATTTTGAATTTTTCCGCGCTTGAGTTTGCCGATGATGTAAAGCGCAAGTTTTGTTATCCCATGATGGATGAAATCAATGGACTGTCATTCGATGTCCGGTCACTGGCCTTCATGCCCAAAGAGATCATAGTTGAGGTGGCGAAAAGATGTAGCCCACTCTCACTTTTTCGACTTCGGGCGACGTGCTCAGAATTCAGGGATGCATTGAGCAAAAATAATCAACAGTTTTGGAAAGCGGTTCTGAAAAGGTTCATAGATTAGTACAACTTGCCTTACAAGATAAACATGCCAGAATCGAGAATGATAAAACATACATAATCAAGTTATGATGCGATGGCATGATTTTCCCAGGGACTTTCCGTACTGCAATCTTGCCAACCTGGCCAGAGATGGTTCGGAGGACAGATACTTCAAGAAATACTCGGAAATGTGCAGTTTTACAGGTCAGTATCTGCTTTTCATTTCTTCATTTCCATTTTCCAGTACGAAGTTCCCATCAATTACTTATGTAAGTATTGACTAAGGGGCTGACCATATCAAACGTTTTTGACAAAAGGGTGGGTGGGGGGTCATGGTTTTGCGTGACACTAAATGTTCCTATAATGTATAAGGGCGTGACAAAGGGGGATGGGGGTCTAAAAAATCCCGAAATTCGCATTACGTTTGATATGAAAAGTGCCTTAGGTGTAGGGTCATGTCTAAAATGACTTGTGCATCGTCACCGAAGCCATTAAATGTTATCAATCAATTAAGTAGTTAACTACGTGGCGGGATGGATATCCGTGATTTTGGGGATCATCGTGTAAGAAAAGAGATTTGTTGAAAGAATGTATTGAATAAATAAATTGTGAAAATGGGAACTGCACACTGGTGGGAACATGTCGTACTGGGCGGTGGAGAATGGGAAATGACGTGACGCATTTTTGTAGTACGCCGACCTTTACGACGGACTTTTGGGCGTGTTTTCCCTTTCTATCTTTTGAACAATTTTCGAGTTTGACTCTTAGACCACTTGATTGTGCTGCGGTTAAATAAAACAAGTGTCAAGTTTAAAGTCAATGACAGCAACCAAAAATTTATTATTTCAACAATTTCAAGGTTCCGGTTCCATTAAGTTGATATTGTGAGACCGTATGCGAGGAATTAAATATATATATAGCAAGTCAAAAATTATACATGCTATAGTATGTACTTACTGATACCACCACAATAAGGTTCATGCATCTAATTCTAGGAATCCTTATAATATTATGCGCGCAATGAAGTTACAAAAGACGTGAGGATTTCAATCGATTTTGCAACATTAACGTTTAAATATTAATCCTAATGCTGATTATAACATTGGTTGTGATAACCTTTGAGGAGTAACATGGATGGTTTGCGACAAATGACGAGGCTTTTTTTTAAATGAATAGGTCTATCATAAAGCTTTTCAAAATTCCCACTCTTTCTCCATTTAAAAAAGCACTTTCAGTTTCCAAATGCAATTAATAGATTGACGGTGCCGTTGATAACATTAAACATGATTTTGACTACGGTCAGCTTATTGACGAAGTAGAAGTTGGAAATATCAATCCTGAACTGAGGAGAGCTCGCCAGCAGTTTCTTCATGTACTTGCTCGTTCCTGGGGAGTTCATCCAACCAGCTTTCATTTTGCATGAGGCTTCGTACAACAAGCCAAACTTCCGGAAGATGGTGGTCAAGTACAGGGCACCGATCAACGCAACCATTCCCATCACCTTCCTCCGGGGACCGGAGGATAAGCGGATTAGTCCGAATGTTGAAAGTGTGGTGATCGACAAACCAATCGATTTCTGGGTGGGCATGTAAAAGTCCTGGAAGCAGGATTGGTAGAGTCGATGCAGCACTCTGAAGCTCAACAGTGTTTGCTTCACGACTTCTGGAGAGTGTCGGAATCCGGAGGTTGATGGAAACTTGCTTTTCTCTCTGGAAATTCAAAAATCGTGTTTGGAGTGAACATGAATAAAATATTAGTGGATAAATAAAAACTAATAATTATTAATCCAATATTATCTAATTACCCCAATTCTACTAGAAGATGGTGTCCATTGTCTGCGTAGACGTAGACGTGAAACATGAAAAAGAAAATGCTCGCCCACGTATTGATCCAAACCCACAATTGCCAGAGAACCAACAATACCTTCACCTCTGGGGGGACATGTCGATCGGAAGGTAATACTGAGGTCAAAAACTGAGGTAGGTTGGGCTTCTTCAGGAAGAGCACGCCATTTTGAATATTCACGAGTGATCCGATGACCAACACAGCGACGAGGAATTTATTCCCCTTCACCCTTCTCTTCCTCTCTTGCTTGAGCTTCGGGAATAGAGTGGAGATGCCCTGGAAGTAGTTGAGGTACTGGTAAATGAAGACTGGAATCAACTCCCGCGTGGGTAAAGTCATGACCGTGTTAAGCGTCGGGATTGAGTACGTGAAAAGGAAGTAGACCATCTGCAAAATGTACTCGAAGGTTTGGGTGTCGGTGAAGGAGCTACGGAGCCCGATCGAGAGTTTGTGGAGGAGAAAAAGGAGGTAGGTGGTGCTCACGATGAAATTCAGTACATTGTAAAATGAGTAGGGGAGGGACTTCAAATAGCGAATTTTTAGCTGGCCCTTGGAATCATTGAGCACAAGGAAGTCACTTCCTCCTGAGAGGCCGTAAAAATTCGTCACGAATTTTATGATTTTGTACGTAAATGAATTCGCCATTTTCGATGTGAATATGTCTTGACCTGGATTTTGTTGGAATGATTGAATGAGTAAAAGGGAGATAAATTGACTGAGCAAAAATTTTTCTGGAGTTTCCTGAGAGAAGGTGGGACAAGTAAATTGATCGTGTGAAGATATAATGAGATGCAATCATTGTCATTACTTTTTTCTAACTTGATGTGGGGGATCATCTCACGAAAAAGTAATAATGCTTCATGGCCTCTGCCTCTTAACGACAATGAATGACGTTTAATTGCAATGTCTAACCAACGCAACTTCTTTCTGGCGACAGCTAAATGAATATAGTACCTTCTAATTGAAACCTAAACCAATACCTTGACGCATAAAACTGAAGGCTGTCAGTTTAATCTCATCATGATTAATACAATTCGTGGCGGTTAGTCCGAGTTTATTCAGTTATTTAAATTATACAGCCTTGTCAATAACCTTTCAAGAATCAGGTGCGGAATGCCTAAAGGACATTTAGTGAGTCCAACTTTATCTATTTCAGTTCATAAAAGTGGTTTTCACAGCTTACGTATGTTGGCTATGTTGCACTGACTTCATCGGTCGTGGAGCCATATAATTGGTACAATAATTATACATGTCAAGCAGAAGTCAAATGATAAGTGCTGGCACTTGTCCAACTTGTATTTGACCAGAAATAACTCCTTTATGACTGACATGTCCATTTATTAAATAATTTCATCACTGCGGATCATAGTTATTCCGAAGAAACTTATCCGTAGTCCCCGCTCGTTTCTACCTGGAGGAAATGAGTAAAATCACCATAATTTTTCATGAACGCTACGGTAGCCAAATGATGTCATAAAACTCCGAACTAACACGTGTGCTCCTATCTCAAATTCCTTCAAAGAATATTTTTTTTCGGCCTCCCATGACATCTGCCATGCCATAATATGTCACCTAGCAATGCCACAATTAAACCATCCTCTAGGAAACTGTTGTTCCAAGCTACTACTTACATATTTAAAGAAACCGAAAACCCCGGAATTATCGAGTACTGTACAAAAATGAGACTATTAAAATCAAATAGATTTGGTAGCATTTTTCTCATTCCATAAATGTGGAGCACCTTATCCTTTTGACGGCTGTACTAATACATTCAATTCCATCCTTTTCCAGGGAAACGCCAACCTTCCTTCTTTTGCAAGATAGAAGCTAAATCGTTGCAGTGCAGCGCAGCGAGCGACTACCAGACCCGGTCGGAGAGTCGGATTCTTTTCTGAAAGAAGACCACCTCTCCAACAGCAGGTGTCGCCTGAGCCGCCTTGTACAATTATGTATGTTTTTCCTTGGGCAAGTGCATTCGCATGACCTTGTATTGTATTTCCTTGAATGGGGGTTTTAATTGTTTCAAGAAGTCATGACTCATCAACTTTCCAAAGAATCCCAGATTGGGGCCCGAGCGAGGGGTATAAAAGGCGGCTGCAACCAGCGAGCACTTCACAGTTTGCCGGGCACAGCAACTCAGGTTGCTTCCCGAGATAAAAACTGTCGCCGAACTTTTATCCGCTACTATAAATTTTACCGACGAACTTTTATTTTGAAAATATCCACACAATACAATCAATTCTCGAAAAATTTCCAGTCTTAACATTTCCACTGATATAAACTATTACAGATTCGAGATACACTTCCGTTCATATTACTGGAACAAACCAAAAAGACAACGGCTATAATTAGTTGAAAATTCTTTCTGCTACGGATCTTTCAAAATTAAAAATACGTTAACGCAGTCCATTTTGACAACCGAGGAACGTTTCGGGTCAACCTCACGACAAAGAAAGTTGGAACATCTACCCACGCGGGTTCTCAAAAAAATAGGCCTGAGGTAAAATCCAATGCGTAAAAGATATGAACAACAAAACATATCGTGATAAGTGATGAAAAAATTCATGATTTTACTATTAAAGATTGTCCTTTCTCCGTAATTTTTGACCAAAGCAACGGTTAAACAAGGGATCGTGGCTGTGATTGATCGCTCCAGAATATTTATTAATGATAATAGCTGAAAGGCTTTGCTAATTTTTAGTGTTACGCATTCTGTTTCGCCCGATCACATAATGTTCGCCAATAATTTGATGAATCGAAATGACCAAAAGAATATCTTTGATTGACCAATCAGAAGGCCCAATATGCACTTGAAAGTACTTTTTTGGCGAAAAATCAAGGTTAATGAAGTCCTATTTATATTCGTGTCACTCGAAGTATTCGTACTTGCAAGATTTCTCGCAATCTTCACCAGATTTTTTCTTCTAGAGTAAAAGAAAACGGAAATTGATCGGTTCTGCTTCTTTTCCTTCACATTCACCTTTAATTGCAACAGAACTTTCAATTTCGCATTATTATTTGTTTGTTCACCCCAATCGATTAGAAAATAATGGGAGGAGATAGAGAGATTCTTAATTTTATTGCGCTTTAGTTTGGCGCCCTTGTGCGGGGAGACAGAAATGTGGGCCCTCCATGATTCTCAGTAGGAGATGTGGGACGTTCGCATCCCAATTCAAATTCAAGGGAAAAATCTTCCAGCTCAGTTCGAGTTCATTCACCCGATTCATATAATATCTAATCTCGGAGGATTTTCTTCTGAAAGCCCCAATTCCCGTCATTATCAAGCTTGTATTTAAATCTAATATTTTGTGCGCCATTTCATCCACCCACGACTCCACTTCAATCCCGAGCTTTAGCTTAGCTCTGAGTCGACTTTAATCTTTGACAAAATTTTTACCGTGTGATCACCTTCTTGCAAACACGTCCCTCCTTTTTGGAGTTGGAGCTCGGAGAGCAAACACTGAGCCCCTGAGAGAGTGAGTGAGAGTGCAATCACATCCGGATTAATATGGAATGGCGCTCACCCCTCCTTAACCTGGTCATTATTATGTCAACCCATCATCATCCGATCTCTCCAGATGCCCATCCGAGGAGGAGGATAATATAAGGAGTGAGCCGGAAATGGGGAAATGGTGGAGGGCATTAAAGAAATGGGAAGGAATTGACCCAACTGCACTAGACTCCACTCCTAAGTTAAGGTAATTGTCTACTAACTGGAGAAGGCAGGTACTATGTAGGTACTACGATCCCGTTTTAACTCCGGCTCCCTTTCCAGCTACCATTTCCTTACAAGGAGCAGAAAAAAACCAAAAAGCGATTTGACTTCCTGTGAGGTACGTAAGTACGGAGGTAGCTCCGAGGCAATAATAATACTCACCATTTTTATTGCCATTCATTTCATGACGCCGGATAACCCACAAAAGGCACATTTTCATTTTTCTTGGAAGTTTCACTCACTCACCGACCGACCAACCAACCAACCACCACCTTATAACTTCCACAGAAAAAAAATCTCGTTTTTTCCAGCGGACCCCTCTTCCACAAATTTCCTCGGAGGAGTGAAGCTGGTTTGAGTTTGAGTGTTTGAAGGTAAACATTTTTTTTCCTCGATCTGGATCTGATCTGGAGGCACGTCATCCCCCAAAATCCTACAAATGTTTTCCAGCACGCCTTAGATCCTTATTGCCTTGGGAGGAAGAGGAAGGAGAACTTAAATTCATAATATTATGTATATTTAAAGCATTATTATTCCTTCTATTTTTCCAGTGGAATTTCATTCCGTTCACGGCCCGCTCCTCCTCAGTAAGAGATTCTCGTGTTTAGCTCGAGGATGAGGATCGAGCAATATTACCCCACATGAAAGAAAATAAGAGAAATACCCGGAGCCAATGCCAAAGTCGAAAAAAACAAGACTTGGGAACTGGAGTGATCCGGGGCACTATTATTAGGTATTCCATTCATTCCGTACAGAGAAGAATGCATCCGAAATGTATAATTTACATGCAGGTATAGCTCTGGCGAGGAATCTCCCCTCCCTCAATAGGATGGATCCCCACCTCGAGGGAGCAATATTTATCGACTTTGCTTTTTATTTCTTGCGCTTGTTTTCACAATTTGCATCCCACATCCCACCTTGAAGAAAATTCCGATTGGGATTGGGATGAGATGGAATGGATGGACGCGTGTAAGTGGATTTCTGGATTTTCTTTTGTAGTCAGAAAGTGCGCGATGATGATGATCATGATGATTAAGTTGATATGGTGCAATGTTTCACGAACATGTGTTGGCATATGAAGGCATCCTCCAGAGTTTTTTTAGGCTGTGGCCAATCTAAGAAAACTGATGGATCCGCTCATCATGATCCCGAAGCTTTTTGCCTTGAGTGCTTGTTAATATGGAAGAAAAGGAGCTGGATCTGGTGTGGGCCTTAGGAAAGCAAGACCATGGTCTTCTACATATGCATTCATTCATTCATTCATATCCATCGTGAAGTATTTCCATCATCATCATCATCATGAAAGGCGAAGAAGAAGAAGAAAGTTTCCAAAATCCTCGATCTCGATCTCACTTCCTTGGAAAGTTATCCAAGCTTGAAATAATTTTCTTAGATCGGATCGGCGATCATCATGACGAAGAGGAGGATATATGCAATGGTGCTGGAGACGACTTGGACTTCCCTGCCTAGCCATCCATCCGTCATTCATTCATTAATCCGTTGGGAAGATGGGTAACGAAGAGGGATTAGTGGAAAAGTTTCAATTCATTTCTCGTTCCGTGTGTCCTCTCCTCCCTTGACTTCGTTGTCTCTGCCCATCCAAGGGTGATAATGGTAGTAGTGGTGGTGAGCCTATTTGATACTTATTTGTCTTGTGGGGATATTCACTACCCGGAAAATGAAGGATTGGGAAAAATGTGGTGCGGTCTTCCGGAAAACTACATATTTTCTCATAATCTGTCACGCCAGTTAGTCCAGAAAACCCAAAAACTGGAGAGAGTGAGTGAGTGAGTGAGCGGGTAAGTACTTTCCATTGCATGCAAGCACTACTACTGGCAGTACTTTCCCTGGAAGACGAGGGTAAGACAAGCGTTGAAGGTTTTGGCGGACATGGAGGAGCTCCCGATGATTGGGATTATTTCACTTGGTTGCCATCCCATCTTCTGTCTCCTCATCCTCATCCTGGAAGAATGAATTGAATGGAATGCCTTGTCTCAGTACAAGACACGAAAGACACGAGAATGAAATAGGGTACTGGAGCTGGAGAAGGGAGAGGACAAGCCAAGAAGCCATTCTCCAGCTTGATGGCTTGAGTGCGCAGATAATTACAATGAAAGCGAATGACGTGAATTTAAATGGTGGAAGAAGCTATTAATTTCCATTAAGTATAGGAAGCATAGGTACTTGCCCAAGGTTCCAGAGGTAATCTGAAGCTTAGTATGAAGTCATTAAAATGAGCAACAAAATATTAAGTGGTGGCTTCATTTTCCTCCGCTGCAGCAGTAAGGACTACTTCTCCTTAATTACTTAAATGCATGAATCAAATACGTACACTGTAGTGATGTGATGGCATGGACTAAATAGCATTTTTCCTCTGTATATTTTTCACACATAATTAACCTCCAAAGTAAATGGTGACGATGATGGAGCGGCGTGGAGGATCCTGGAACTCTGCGTAAAATGAGGCTATGAAAGATGGAGCAAATGGAGTTGGAAGTATGTCTCGGGGGACAGCATCATAATCTTTACAGCTCCTCGTACTTCTGCTGAGGCAATAAACCCGAGGTAAAGGTTCCCCAGATGGTAACAAAAACTATTCATAAAAACCGTCCTCCGCAGACAGCAAAAAAAAAATTCTTTGAGAAAAATGAACAGGGGGAGGAGGACGGACATTACCCTTATTCAGCGAGACGGAGAAGATTCAAAGGCGAAGCTAAGCAAGTTTGGACGTTTGTATTTTGTGGTGAATGAAAATAGCCCCGAGGTTTCCTACAGGTCAAGCAAGTTAGGTAAGGCGCGTTCACCTTTCGAAATGGGAAGCTCAGAAGAAAGTATTTAGGACAACTGAGGAAAACTTCTATTGTATTCGAGGAAAATACAAATTAATTAGGTATTCCAATACTAACTTGCTTAAGAATCATAAGTATATGCTAAAACGGAAACAAGCTCAGTCAGGGCTTGTGACGCCAGGCTTCATGGTTACATGGCCTTTAGTGAGATGACACATATGTATAGGTTAATACATCGCATCGGATTCATCCGCATGAGGAAAAGTTTCAATATTGACATTCTCAAATCATGATGATTCCACCTTCGGGACTTCGTGGTATTTTATCCAGAGAGGATTTCCCAGGAACAGGGAGAAGTTGGAGCTCCGATTCCCGGTATTTTGAAAGGAATGGAAAGTGCTTGCCACTGCACTTCGCTTATTTCACGAGGGTAAAATGTCGATTCAGCGTTTCTCATGTCTTGCCTTGTCTTTTTCCATTCATCCACTCTTTTTAAAAATGTACAGTGAAGCTTCTACGTGGATGGAGGTGTTTTCCTCCTCCTTTCTTTTACTCCAAGTGATGGAGGAGTGAAGTCTGTTCTGGTTCTGTCTATCAGTTGAAGAGAGAGAACCTTTCCCTGAAATAGAATGATTTCGGGCACAGACGTACACTTTCTCCAAAATAAACATGCACTTTTACAATGTTGTACTGAATCGACAAGATAAAAATCTCGCGGAGAGAGTAGAATGCCCCAATCCCTCTGGAATTTTCTCGGTGACCAATCGAACCAACGACGAATTTACCAACGACCAGGTAATTTCTTGCAGTGTTGTTAAGTATGTGCTCCTTCATAGATTCGCGAGTGTTTGCCAATCAGCTTTTCCCTCCGTCAGCGTTTTCAACTTTCCTTCCTTAAATATTGCTTGTCTGTTGTCTGCCAATGCCAACCTTCCTCAGGACTAGCATGTACTTCCATTTGCATTACCATTCCATGAAACTTGATCGACACGACATGACGCGACTCCAGATTTCCAAAGGAGGGTTTCCTGCAAGATGGGAGATTAAAATGAGTGCAACAGACCATTATTGAGAGTTTTCAAATGTATTTCGCATAAATTGCATGAATTCGTAATTCCTGGGGAATATTTTTCAGGAGATACTAGGACTTCGATGAGGAGGATTACTGGCTGGAGACTTACTCAGTTTTGATAAGGGAACCATAATGCGCCATAGAATTTGGAGGAGACTCAGTTCTCAGTTTTTCGAGGGATTTTGAGTGACAGGATAACATCAAATTATTAATGCCCGTCTGGTCTGATTCTACAAAATCGCTTCATGGGAGTTCACCCTGTGTGGCGCTCCATGAGCATGTAGCTACATGTACAGAACCAAGCTAGCTGAATTTGAACTCTCCAATTAATTAGAAAATTGGGATGAAATAGTTTCATCATCAGGCAGGAATGCATCATGATGACTCACGTAAGGACGCAACACTCTAGCTCTTGTTCGATCCACTTTATCAAGTCATCCAAGCCAGTTTACTCTTTTCCTAGAATGAAAAACGACTCCCAGGCGATTTAAAGGTCTGGTCTGAATATCCAGGAAAAAGTGGGTTATTTCACTCGACTCAACCCAACCCAACTGCTATCCCACCTGAGGTAAACAAGATGAATTAGGTTAATCAAATGGAATTAAGTTACTGGCATAATACGCTACAATATTTCATGCTCGGGGAAAAGACTAAGCATGGTTGGAGGAAATGGAGTGCATCATTTGCCTCTCATCTCAAGAGATCCATTAGTGTGCGGACCCGCAGGTAAAATAAAAACGTAAGGCGAACGCCAGCCTCTCTAATGGTAATGATCACTTGGAGTAAACAAACTTCAATAATTCATTTATCCAATTCAATTTCCAATCCGGAGTCGGCCTAGTTATTTTACCTTGGGGAAGATGGAATCGTGATTAGAATGATGAGGCTCCATATTGACTCCGCTCCAGCTAATTTTTCACGGAGACAGTATTCATTAAAGCAAGGGAAGTAAAACGGAGCGGCAATATTCGCGAACTTCACACTACGCGAAAAAGTAACCTTCCGTAATGCATCTCCTTCAATCCATCCAGCCTCAATTCTCAATTGCCTTCATTTCCATTCAATAAATACCGTCCCGAACATTACTTCTCCCCGGTAAAATAACCAGGTCCAAAAAATTTGGCCGCGTAATTTATGAATGACTTCCCTTCCCCAGATCAAGTGCACTCTGGAGGCGGAGGAGGTGGAAGAGTGGGAGCATCGAAACGTGCTTACTCAAGTACTCGTGTTTTTTTCTCATCCCGTAAACAAATGACTCTAGATTAAGGCTAACAAACGAGGTTGGTTACCCGAACCCCATTAAAGTTGGATTGGAGGAGAAGCGAACCACTCAGCCCCTTCAAAGTCGCCCATTTTCCCCGGGAAAATGGCAATAAATAAGAAAATTGCAATATTTATGTGCGTTACACACTTCCCATTACATTTCCTCATCCCATTCTTCCAAAGACAACAGACCGGGAGAAAGCCAAAAAAAGGGAAAGATCCACCACCGCCGAGACAAGACAATGCTGGGAATGGCGAGTTGACTTGACTTGGACGAAGACGATTTCCACTTGCGAATGAATGTGATGGTGATGTGGATATGTACTTACTCCTTCCGAAACTGCCACACTGAACTGACTCCTTCCACCAAAGAAATACTTATCCACCCAACGAGTGAGAGTGCAAGACCATTTCCGGGAGATTTATGCATTCAAACGGGAATTTAATTTTATTGCCGGGAGAAAGACCTTGTAGTAGTAGTAGTAGTAGTAGTAGTGGTAGTGGTGGTGCATTGTAGTATTGGCGGAAAATGGAACATTAAAGACACCTTTTTCTCCTCGCTTTCTGCCTGATAAAACCCTCTCCATCTCATTCTTTTTTTTGGGGGGGACTGAGCTGACTTGTAAATAGAATTTGGAGGAGTCTTACCCTTTTAAAAGGAAATAAAAAGGACAGTTTGTTCTCAAAGGAGCCCATTCTTTTTTTTCAATTTTCAGCGTCAGCCCATTTCTTGCATATTCGGGAGTCATTCTCTCCTTCCCAAGAGTGGGAATGGAAATGGAGTGGGGTGGGATGGATAGAAGAAGAAAAATATGGTTCAATGGGGTCAGCTAAGAAAGAAGGAAGAAATTATTGTCGGAGGTTGTTTTGCTTCTATTTGATAACATCGCTTAACAATTTTAGGATTTAGTTGGAATAGAAGAACTAAAATCTAGATAAACTGACCATTCCAGTTCAATCTGAAGCACTCCAGCAAATCAAAACACGAAGCAGTATAAATAAATTAGCCATGGAGTGTAAATGTTAATGGCGTTTATTT
The DNA here is from genome assembly GCA_027744355.1 of Tyrannoseira gladiata. Lineage (NCBI taxonomy): Eukaryota > Metazoa > Arthropoda > Collembola > Entomobryomorpha > Entomobryidae > Tyrannoseira > Tyrannoseira gladiata. The sequence continues at coordinate 3,101 of JAHZNH010002072.1, read as the reverse complement.
TGCAGCTAGAGAGCCAAATTAAAGATTTCAAATCAGTGAAAAATTGCAAAAGTCAGCTTTTATATAAATACTCTTTTCATAATGAAGGGTAATGCAAAGCTAAGCAATTTTATAGAAAATGCTTGATTTCTTTACTGGAAGTGGCTATTCATATTCGGACCTAGTTGAAGATTTTGTCTGGAGGAAGTAACGCAGCTAGCTACACTTATGGAAAATAACTTCACTGTGATAACCTGTAATCCTAGACGATTGTGGGAGTCAAGCCGAGTTGAAGAAGCGCCCTGTCCCCGTTATTTTTGAACGCTTTCAACGCTACATAATCCAAGTGAAATAACTCCGGGCGGTGCGCTGAGTTGGTAAACACGTTCCCTAATTTCATTCATTATTATTTTGATAAGATAGGCCAGTGGAGCATAAAATTGAGATACGAAGTTAATCTTTCGATTACGGCGGTAATAGCCAATTTTTGCTCCGCAAAGTTTTCTCGGGGGCCACACGCGAAGGATTACTACATGGCTTTGAGGGTGGATTGCGGATTAACCATAATGGGCGAACATCATGTTCATACAAGAGGGAGTATCTCCAGGGAAGAAAATCTTTTAATCCTGGGGAAAGTGCTCGGAGTAATTCAGAAAAAATTGGTTCTTCTTGCGTCGTCTCATATCATGTCAAGTGTTCAATCAGTTTTCTGCCTTTCCACTTTCCTCCTGATGCTAATGGTTTCATGGAATCCAGGTTACCTGGAGAAGCTACATGAAGCATGAGGTTGAGCGGATCTATAAATAAGCTCACTCATGCACTCCACATCAGCGTAAGGATGTAGGTGACTGCTCCTTCCACATGAAAAATTGATAGGGCCTTTCCGCTCCAGGCAGCAATTAATACCCTTCCTTCTCACCATCACTATTCATTCGTGTGTGGTTCTTACCTCCGCCGAGTTTGAGGGATGTTGGTGGGGGAAAAGCATTTTCTTGTCCTATTCATGCGTCATGTTGTTACCTCATCGCATCGCATCCCACCGGCTTTTTTTTCCAGAGGATCCAGGAATTTCTTTCAATCTTTCAAAGCTGAAGAGAGGAAGAGAGCGACACCGAAAAAGGCCTTCTTGCTTTTCGCCTTCTTTGCGGACAAGTGCAAGTTGGATACTTAAGTATGCCCACATAAAGTACGTTATACTTCCTCTCGACTTCATCACGAAGAGCATCTTTTTTAATTGGATATTGATTGTAAGTGCACATCTCCCTCATTCTCAACAGATTCCTTTTTTCCCCGGGAGCGCGCGCCTGATTAATGGATTTTTGTATTCCTCTGCTTGCCTTCAAGTCGGGGAAATGTTGTCGTTCCTCTTCCCAGTCACGATGCTAAAGTAAACCTATTTTTGTTTTAATGGATTAGAAAGAAAAAAAGATGGGCAGGGGGGAGTCGTTAATCTTGTCATCATCATCATCATCATCACCAAAGCCACTACGTTCTCCTGGTCCCAAGTCGACCCGGAGCTTCCAACTTGTCAGCGCTCGTGCTCCTTTCCGAGTGCCGTGGTTTACGAGTGCGCCCTGTGAAATTGCTTCTTTTTCCCTTCCTTCCTGGACAGCGTTGCATTGCATAAAAGCAAACCGTTGTACTATGTAAAGGTAGTAGTGCTGGTTGGTGCTCTCCTGTTACGGTTTTTTACGAGGCGGAAGCCCAACGAAAAAAAATGGGAAGATGCAATTTACGCGGAGTGATAAAAAATTGAAGGCAAGTTTACTCCCAAACGTGCACTATTTTTCAGGTATTATTGCTTTTATTATCATTATCATCGCTTCCTCTCCACCTCCCCCGATTACCTCGCACACGAATCACCAATTTCACGAATAAGGCACATTACAATTTCTGTTACAAAAATTGTGATTAGTTCTGATGAAGCGGAATGTTTGCTCAATCGAAGTACTCGGGTCCTCTGTTTCTCGCCTTGGTTTGCTGCCGCTTCTTCTGCAGCGTTCCACCCGTGGGGCGACCTGAGACTTGTTTGGAGTTGTTCGTCGAATCTAGAAAATAAATTGAGGAGGATAACTATACTGCTCGATGGGATTTCAATTTGGGAGGAATATTGTTTGTCAATGGCTGTTCCCTTTGATGAGCATCATGGAATTAGTAAGTCCTATAATGATTACCTCTTCTCTTTGTCACCGGGCCGGAAGTGGGGACCACCCCAGTAGATGTGGGATATTGATAGGGACAGGAGTAGTCGTGATAGAGAACGCTCTCATCATCTACATCAGCCTCTGCGCCGGGTGTTCCTCGTCGTGAGTTCGGTGTTTGATGAGGAAGATGACGGCCGTGATGATTATCATTGTCATTATCGTCCGAGTCGTAGTTGGGATAGGGGAGTGGGTGGCTTTGTACTCGCGGCATTTGCGAAGTCGATGAGCGGAACTCACGCGGGGGCTCGATCTTGTTTGAGAACTCCATTTGACATGAAACTAAATATTTAGAAAATGACATCATTACCACCGGCAAATATACTTAGGAAAAAAGGGAAATCGACCCAAATTATTATTTTTAGCGGAAATGAGTGAGTTAAATAGTTGAGTGGGTATTGTGCCCACCCTGCTCCATACACATTTCTTCGAGTGGCGGGGAGCTACTCGATTTCCGCCGGTTCCTTTTCGTGTAGTTCATGTTGGACGGAGCGTCGTAATTATCGTGCTGTCCAAAGCTCTGGAGGCGAACCGTCGAATCCCGGATAGTCATTGGGATGGGCTTTGTAGAGTTGAGTGTGGCGTAGATCGACATATTCTCTGAGATTTTAAAACGGGCAAATCGTAAATAAAATGAGAGGAAACGGACCTAAAAAGAGCCGAGCCTAGGTGAATATTTTTTATGGAATGTTCCACTGGAGAAATTAGTTACCTTGCTCTGGCCCACATTTAGGGATCCCGTTTTCTCCGCATTTACCTCCCGAATGGTTTCTGGGCGTGTCGGGCGAGGAAGTAAGCCAAGATTGGTGGTGGGGCTGACTAGTCGCACCAGGATTGAATTTCCATTCCGACTTTCCACTTTGGCTCCTTCGAAAAAAAGTGGAGCAAAAGAGAACAAAAAAAAGAAGTAGTGAGTCGTAC